>JAZKJV010002637.1:0-231307 GCA_037367405.1 Ottelia alismoides | reverse complement strand
TCACTCAAGGCAAATCTCTGACGTCGCCACCAACCCATCTGCCATCTGACGATCCGGAATGAAAGCGGACTGCCCATGTAGCACCACTGAATCCAAAACCCGCTTGAGTCTGTTCGCAAGCACCTTCGCCACAATTAGATACAGAGCATTCGAAATAGATATAGGCTTGAAATCCCCCACCCCCAAAGGGTTCTCCTTCTTCCGCAGGAAAGATCAAAGCTCGGTTGACCTTCTCAAAGCCCTGGTTGCCGCCTGTGAACTCACACAGAACATCCATAACATCAGCCTTCAGAAGATCCCAAAACTCCCGGTAGAACAGGACGGGAATCCCGTCAGGGCCCGGAGCCCCATCCTCATTCAAACCCCAAACGACCCGCCACACCTCATCCTCGGAGAACTCATCTATCAATATCTCAGCCTGCCTGTCAGCCACCGACTCAACCCCCAACCCCATCCATAACTAACATTCCTCCCCCGCACTGCCCCTACGCGGGGCCTTTACGAAGTGGCTCCTCAAAGCCCCCCCAAGCTGTCTCTCCCCAGAGACCCTGACCCCCTCCACATTGATCTCGTGCAAGAAGTTCCTTCTCCTCCGACCAGACGCCATCGAATGGAAAAACCTCGTGTTTCCATCCCCCTCCCTCAACCACCTCAGCCTCGACCGTTGCCACCACTCAACCTCTTCTTTTCTGTCCTCCAGAAACATCTCCTCCGACAGAGCCATCCTCTCCGTGAACTCCTCCTGATTCAAGCCCCGATCATCATCGATGCCATCCAATCTCAAAACGCTTGCCTCTGCTTCAATGCACCTCACCCTACGCCAAGCCCTAATCTCCCTGCCATAAGCCACTGGCATCGATCTTAGGGAGTTCAACTTAAACGCCGATCGCGAGACCGCAGAACCCACCAGCTCACACTCTCTCCAATGGACGACCACCAACTCCCTGAACCCATCTTCCAACAACCAACTCTTCTCAAAACATAACATAAACCTGCCACGCCGCTCCTACCCGGAAGACCACATAATGGGTGTATGATTAGAGAGTGTCCGCAGTAAGGCCCACGCTCGGGCAAGCAAAAATGCCGCCCCCGCCTCAGTGGACAACAGAAAACGATCCAGCCTAGAACGCGATCTCGCATTCCTCCAAGTGAAAGGGCAGCTGGCAATGTTGGCAACATACATGCTTAAAGAGTTGACCACCCGGATGGCCTCCAAACCCGGATCCCTCCCGCCGGCCAAACATGGCTTGTCCTCCAGGAGCAAAGTAACATTCATATCTCCACCAATGATCCAGATCCCATCCATTATTTCTGCGGCAACTGCAGCGAGGTCAGTCGCCAAAGAATTACCATCACGCCCGCACGGACCATAGGTATCGGTGACCCAAAAAAGGATGCCATCATCCCTCCTTCTCAACTTCACCGTCAAGCAGAACGATGACATGGAGACCCCCAACGCCTTAAATCGATCGGACAACCACCCAGTAATGAGCCCACCCGAGGCACCTTGGGCCGCCACCTCTGCCAACTCAAAACGGTCCCCTCTCCCAGCTCCCTCCCGATCCTATCATCGCAAGCTGGAAGCTTTGACTCCTGGATCAAGAAAATATCCGCGCCAACCTCTTTCAGCAAGTTCCTCATCCCCAGCTGCTTGTCGTGGCGGTCCAACCCCCTGACATTAGAGGATAGAATCTTCATAAAGAAGACCCCTGCACCATCTTCTTTGGCGGAATCACCCCCAGACACCGAGCGAAGTTGCGATCGAGCGTTGCAAAATGGTTGTGCTTTAGCAATGGGCCGCCGGAATCTGGAGACACACAGGAGGCAGACATCACCCGAGCTAAAGAAGCCCGTAGAGCAACCCTCTTCCTCCTCTTGTCCGATCCAAGCGACCCTCCCCTCACATACGCTGCGTCGAACTTGTTGAGCCCCTCCCCTCCACCATCGTGCTCGACCCCCTGCCCCGCAGGCCGCGTAGATCCCCACGAGCTCGCCATCACCTGGGGCACCGGGGACAATGATGTTGGTGCCCCCCGCTGCTGTGGAAGGCTCGGCCTCCCTCGAAGTGCCCACTAGCGCTGCTCCCGAACCCCACAGGACGCATTTGTAGCACCACCCCCTGACACCAGCACCCCTTCAGAAGGCGTGCGATTGAAAACAAGAACCACCATTGCCCTCGATGAGAGGCCCTGCCGACCGTGCACGCTTCCCATCGTAGACTCCTGCTGGCCAGACACCTCCTTCGTCGCCCGAACGCCACTACCACATAAGCGCTCGCCCGAATCCCTAGTCGAATCGCCGACTCAAAGACCTGAATCTAGATCCTGGGACACCAAACCCGCCTTCGAGGAGCCTTGGCTTGTCTGAGAACCCGATCCATCGTTTTGCTCCAGAAGAAGGACCAACTCCGGATCTGCACCCGACAGGAAGACATCTTGTCGGGTCGGATCCAACTCACCACCAACCCCCCTCGAAACAGCGCGAGCGCGACCCAGAAGAAGGACCGACACCAGCCTCGAGACCCCCACCGCGGATACGTGCCGAACCGAATCTCCTGCCTTGGGCACTGCACCTCCTTCGGGCTTCGAGCCACGTCCGACACCGAGCATGGAACGCTAGCCCCCACCATTGTTGCTGCCGCCGCCTCCAGCACCTCCAGCCGTCTTTGACCATCATCGTGCCCATCACCCTCTATCCCCGCATCTCTCAGCTCCACCAACACACGACGCCCCCTGAAGACCACCTCCCACCAACCAAGCTTCTTCGGCCCGAGCCGCCTAACCCTGAGGATGACATCCAAAGACTGCCCAGGTTGGCAGCCATGCCATCGCTCTCCATCGTAAGGATCACTGCGACTCCCTGCAACACCTCCGAACAGGCCTGCAGGCTCCTCGCGTTGAACGACAAACCTCTCACCCGCACCCTCTCCAGAGGCGCATGTCTCACCACACCGTCGCCCGCCCTCAACCGACGCCACTGTATGAACAAAGAACCGCCCCTCGACCCACGAAGCAAGGCATCCGCCTCATCCTCAGTGAGGCCCCGCGCCAGCACGCGCCATGGGGACACTTGAGCAATGTCCCAGCGAACCTCGCCTCGGTAACCAGCCCCACATCAGAAGATGCCAAGAAAAGTGCCTCAGACCCACCACCTTCTCCGACAAGCACCATCCTCCCTTTCACCTTCGACGGGCAAAACCTGCTCGAGTGACCGAAATGCCTGCAACTGAAGCAACGAAGCGGTTCACGACATTTGCGCGCCTAGTGGTCCAGTCCACCGCAACAGAAACACCCAAGCCGGAAAGGATTAACCGACGGCTTCCAACCCACGAACGCAGGCAACACGACTCCACGTCGCCGCTTCCGAGGACCCTCCAGCAACCACCCATCGCCCTCGCCTTCAACCTCGACCTTGCCTCCCCAACGCCAACGTCACCGCCTCTTGCCTCGCCTCTCGCCTCACCTCTCGCGCCTCCGTCCATCTATCAATTTATTTTCCTTTGTTTTAGATTTGTTATATTTTTTGGTGATGAATAGTGAAGTTTTTGGCACACACCTATATGGTGGAGGCTCTTTTTTCTTTCAAAAGAAAACAACGTAGCTTCCTTTCATATTTATGTCTGATTGTTGGAGATCGTGGTCAAACCAATTATTATGTGACCTAAAAGCAATGTCAAAATTTCAATTTATATTGTTGGACTATGATATTATATTTCATATGAGCTATTGTCACTGCGTAATTACGTAATGCTCTTTCTATGAAAGTGCTTGTTATGTGATTACCTATATATGCATATATTAGACTCCCTAGTACTGAGTGTATCTGCTTTGTTCTTTTCCAACTGAACATAATGCAACTGTTCATGGATTATGTAAGCCTGTTTTTGTTAGGAAATATAATGCGGAAGCGTATTAGATAAACAAAGATAAAAAATAAGGAACATCTGAATTTTACGTGGAACCCTACTCCCTAAGGAGCGGGATGAAACCACGAGAGAATGCCTCAAAGGGCTAATCGTTCATTGAACTTTCTCACTGGATACATGGGGTTCGGGGCTTCTCACATAGCCTCTACATACCCTCCAAGTCCCACCACTGGTAGATGTGAGACTAAACTCTGGATGTGGTAAATGGATCTTGGAAGGATCCAATTACCCGTCTTACATCTGAATGACATATACTCTAACACTCCCCCTTAAGCTGGAGCATGCAATGTCAACTTGGACAAACAGAAAAAATCGCAACTCAAAATACAAGACACTATAGACAATATCAACTCAACGTACACAACTGTCGACTGCTGTCGACGACGTTGCTTCTTATGTCGTGCATGTGAGGAGGATGAACGGGTTGGAGTGTGAGTCAAACTAAATTTCCTCGTCGGAGAGCATGTGCTCTGTACTGAAAATGAATCTTCACTTGGAGAACTCTGGCCCGCCACAACATGTAGACAACTGCACCATCTCTGAAAGGGTGAGCTGAAATGTCGTGGAGACATCCTCGTCGAAGTCCACGGTCACTGGACAATGGAGTTTGAAAAAGTCTCCTCGTCGGAGAACTGGGTCTCTCCCATACCGGCTCAGAGAATGGGATCTCTACTATGGAGTCCCTATAGAACACATGAAAACTCTGACAAAAAATAAAAGACAGGAACCACAATAAATGATGGCAAACATATGCACATCTGAAAATGGGTCACTCAACAATGGAGTGCCTCAAACTTGGACTCTGAACCAATCCGCAGAGTTTGAACATTTAAATTGTAGAGTTTGAAAATATGACTGGTTTGGAATATGGAATCTGACCAAAGTCTGGTTTGTTTGGAATCTGGCATCTGACCTGTGACCCTACACAATACTCCCCTTTTCTCCCATACTTGTCAGCATATAATGACATCAACAAATTTGGAAGAAGACAAGAAAGATGGGGAGAAAGAAAACATTCTCAAATGAGCTTCTTTTTTTACGGCTATTTTCTTTTTTATAGCTCTTTTCTCTCTCTCTCTCTTTTTAAGCGTATGGTTTTTCTTGTGTGCACCTCTTTTCTCGAACATTTTTTTAAAGAAATTTATGGGCTCATTTGGGCCTGAAAGAAGCAACCCTAAATTAGGCGCATTTGTTTTTTTTTCTGGACCTTTTTTTTCTCGTTGGGCCCTTCTATCTTTCTTTCCCAATTTTTTTATAACCTGCGGCCCACATGGGCACAGGAGCAACAAACCAAAATTTTTTCTATAGGCCCTATCGGGGCTCTATTTAGGTGGTGTTCGGCTCCTGGGTTATCCAGGGGTGGATAACCCGAATTTGAGTTTGTGTGTTTGGTTGGTGGGTTAAGGGTTGAGAGGGTTTGTGTGATGTGATTGTATTGGAATTTGAAAATTTTGGTAGTTATTATTGTATGATTGTATTGAAATTTGAAAAAGTGGGTAGTTGTTGTGATGTGATTGTATTGAAGTTTGGAATAGTGAGTAAAAGTTGAGTATTTTATGATTTTTAGATGATGTGATGGTATAATATATATTTTTTTTGATGGGAAGGGAGTGGGCCCCACAAGTGGGTTGGAAGTAGGGTTGGGCATTGGGCTGGGCCGGCCCGACCCGGCCCAAAACCCGACCCGTATAACCCGACCCAAACCCGAACCCGAAATTTAATGGGCGGGCCGTGGGCCCTAAAATGAGCCCATATTGATTAACGGGCCGGGTTTGGGCCTTAGAAGGCCCAAACCCGTTAGCCCGATAGCCCGATCCATTCTAAAGCAAGTATATTTATATCCAGTACGGTATAATTATATCAATTATATTCATGTTCATTCCAAATACCATGTTCTAACTTTACTATTCTTATTCAAGTGTAGAATAAATGCTTAGATACATTAATAATCATATCCATTAGTGGATTGAGGATATTATTACATTAATATACAAGATTATTACATTAATATGCAATAATGGAGTCTGTGTCCTCAAGTGTTACAGCATGTACAACTGTAAGTAATCAATTTGTATTGGGTTATAGTGCCCGCATCTACAATAGAATATGTAATGGTGAATTGAATGGTGGTTTAAGTCGCCATATTTTTACCACATTTGTATTTCCAACATACAACTAATGTTAAAATCACAAATTAGTTAGCATACTTTATAGTTTTAAACATGCACACATGCATAAGAAACAACCACACAAATGCAAGAAGAATGGAAGACATGATATTCGTATACATAGGTGTTAAATTGGGCCGGCCCGACCCGAACCCGACCCATTTTATTTGGGCCGGGTTTGGGCTTGGGCCTAATTTTTGAAAATAAAATGGGCCTAGGCCCGACCCGTTAGCCCATATTCTAAAATGGGCTTGGGCCGGGCCAAGGCGAACCCGGCCCGAGCCCGGCCCATGCCCAACCCTAGTTGGAAGTGTGGGTTTTGGGGGGTTAACGAGGTCTTAGGGTTCCATATGGAACCCTTTTTCCCAAGGACCGCAACCCCCGATGGAGTTTTCTTCTCTTGTCGCCTGTGCCCGTGTGAGGGCTGCTGGGCGATCGAGCTGGAGGAGGTTCCCCGCTGTAGGAGCTGTAGTTGTGCGCGATAGGACTTCCGCTGCCTGAAGGGAGTGTGCGAGGATCTGCCACTCGCGGGATATTGGGTTCCGCTTAGGTTGCCGCAAGCGTTATGTAGAAGGGGTTCAGAGGGGCGGTGTTGCTCAGGAGCACGGGCGAGGTGGAGAAGGGCCGCGTTTTTTTATTCATATCTGGAGCACCGCTAGTGCAGCTTGGAGTTCGAGAAGGGCGATCGGAGAAGCGCTGTGAGCAAGGGGTTGCTGCCTGGTTCGCAGCTTTGCGCTACGTGATGGTGACCGCCGCCTGGATCTGGAGAAGGTTCATATCACCACTGGGGAAGGGCGAGGCTCGACCCAGAGCTACTTGTGGACTTGGTGCGGCATCGCCACCTGTGAGGTGGCAGCCATTGATGTTTGGTCTGGAGACCTGGAGGGGCTCGCGGCCTTCGCGGGGTTGCCACCTGGACGTGGCTTGAATCTGAGCAATATCAGGGTTTCAAAATAAACTCTAGAATTTCTGGAATACAATCTTCATGAATAATCTTCAACATCAACGATGGATCGAATCTTGAACTGATTATACAGATCCTCAAACAACAGATGAATATGAATATTCTTAATAAAAAAATTGAATCTCGAACAAATGATGAAAAATTACTCCCCGAGAATCGAACCCGCTCTGATACCATGTTAGGAAATATAATGCGGAAGCGTATCAGAGAAATAACGATAAAGAAATATGGAATATTGGGATTTTACGTGGAACCTTACTCCCTAAGGAGCGGGATGAAACCACGAGAACGCCTCAAAGGACTGATTGTTCATTGAACTTTCTCACTGGATACATGAGGTATGGAGCTTCTTATATAGCCTCCACAAACCCTCCAAGTCCTACCACTGGTAGATGTGGGACTAAACTTTGGATGTGGTTACATATGAATGACACATACTCTAACATTATCCATTATCTACGGTAATCCCTTGTACTATGTTATAATGTACAATGTACTATGTTATAATGTACAATGTTCGGGTTTTCCCTTCAACCTGTGCCTTGCATATTTTCTGCTCATTTGGTTCCTTGTATTTCACGTGATACTTTTTTCCAGGACTTGCCGTGATATGCTTGTTACCATCAACACCTTTTCAATATTTTGAGATCAAACTACCAGCTATTTACAATTTCGTTTGCAACAGGCATACTGATAGGTATTCCAGTCAGTCGTGTAGTTTCACCATCTAGAGAGTCCACAACTTTGAGGCTTATTTATATGGTTGATGGGATCAGTCTTTTGTCCGGATCTGACTTAATGAAACATTGTGGCATCTCATTTTACTCCTGCTTTCTATACCTTTTTATCTTTGGGAGTTTAAAAGACAATTCCTGTTTTACAGCTATTATGGTGGGTTAAAGCTGAAAAAACCAAAATAGGAAAACGGGGAAGACTATAATGTTGTTTTTTCTTTGTTGCTTGCTTGAAGGTATTTTCAATGCTGGATACACAAAGCCTATGTTATATTGCTGCCACTTGCTCATTGTTTAAGAAATCCACAAATGACCCCCTGTGCTATGCCAACATCGATCTGACATCATCATAATCAAAAGTCAACAACGGTGTTGTCTGCACTCTGATACAACGAGCAGGGAATAACCTTCGGTGAGTGCCCTTGCAACCTTTTATTTGAAATTATTTTGGGGCTATCTTTTATCAGAATGACCTAGGTTGTGACTTTATTTAAACTCCGTGTCTTTTTCAATCTATTATCTTGCTCCTTCAAGGATAAAAGATGGACATGAAAAATGCCTGTTGTCATCCAAGATGGACATGAAAAATGCCTGTTGGCGGCAATTTTTCTCATCAAGAAAAGTTTGCATATTTAATGAATTCACTATACAAATAACTTCATCTTCACCATGGCTTGGACGCATCAACAATATATTGCCGATATCTTACTATCATCTATCTTGAGATATCGAAAGGAGGGTAATGCCCTTTTCTCAGGTGTCGACAATATACTGCCAACTTCCTTCAATTTTGAAGGGAAATGTGGTCGATTTGAACCCTATATCACCCATACTGTATGAATTTCCTTCTCATTAAACATATATGTTAGTCATAATATATATTATCTATTTTCTTTGAGGATCGTTTCCTCCGAGCCCCTAAAGGGGAGGTGTGCCTATCCTCTTTCCCTTAGTCTTGCTGACTTGGCATCAACACCTATGCCAAGATAGCGAGCTTCTCATGCCAACATTCGAGTATGGCTAGTAAGTTGTCCAATGTGTCTGATTGAACAAACATATTACGATTTAAGGTGCATCAAGATTCTAAACAACAAGTTCATGACATATGTAGTTACTATAATATATAGTATGCATGTATTTCATATTTATTTTATATTTTATATTTTTGATAATATAATTATGTTTAATTGTACTTTTACTTCTGACTTTTGATGAGGGATAAATTTGTCTTCACCTAATTATGTTGCAAGTATTCTTGTTATTTGTGTAAAGAAAATAATATCTTGATTATGAAGTGGGACCATAGGGCTCTCTTAGCGGCGAATTATGTATAGTGATAAAAAATAGGAAAATACATAAGAAATAGGAAAATAAAAAGATAACTCAAGACTCCCTCAAGATAGAGTATAGATGCCAATCATGCTCATCTTGGAACAACACCTTTGGAATGACCCTCTAGCTAGGGCCTTGGTGAAACATCTACCGTATGTTTCCTTGAACTGACGTGGGAAGTAGAGATAAAGCCATTTTGAATCATGCCTTTTGTATAATGGAAATCTATCTCAACGTGTTTGGTCCTCTCGTGGAAAGTTAGATTGTTGGCAATAAGAAAGAGTAAATTACAAAAAAACTCCCTGAACTATCAAAGGTAACAATGTTTTACCCGAACTTTAAGATTTGTCTCGATGTGGTCCTTGACTATTGAAATTTAAGGTTGGAAAGACGAAATGATCAACTAAATTTCAACAGTGAAGGACCACATCGAATCAAATCTTAAAGTTAGGGTACCATATTGTTAGCTTTGAAAGTTTAGATATGACATCGAAATTAAGTGTATAGTTCATGGTTTTTTTTATAATTTACCCATGAAAAAAAGCCTCGTTTATCTCCTCGCAACAGCATGGGAAGAGACATGATAATAGCTAAGTCTGTCAGAACGGATCTGACCCACATCATCGTAGTGCTCCCCTGCATCATAGCTCTTTACTTTGACTCAACATTAGATATAGCAACCATGTTTTGCATCTTGCTTTTCCATGAAAACAAAGAGCTCCCCGTGAAAACCACAATGCAAACGTAGGTTTCCTGTCCTTGGGATATCATGCATAGTCAACATCTGCACACATTGTGATGTCATGTCCATGCCCTTAGGGTGCGTTTGGTTAGCAGGTTAAGGCGGGTTAAACTGGTAGACGGTAACCCGTTTTTGAGTTTAAGTGTTTGGATAGAGGGTTAAACTGGGGGTGGGTTAGAAGTGGGTTTGTTGTGATATGATTGTATTGGAGTTTGAAAAAGTGAGTAGTTATTGTGATGTGATTGTATTGAAGTTTGAAAAAGTGAGTAGAAGTGGAGTAGTTTATAATTTTTATATGATATGATGTGTAATATATTATTTTTTGATAGGATTGATGATGTAAAATTGATTTATTTATTTTTTTTAAAAATGAATAAAGTGGGGCCCACATGAGAGAGAGGGAGGGTGGGTTAAGGGGGGTAAACTCCCCCATCCCACCAACCAAACGCTACCTTAGGGTTCAGATACTGAGCAATCGCTACATTCATTACATCATGATTAAAATTTGAATGTAAATAGGAAAAGAAATTGAATAAAATGTGCTCTAATGACATATCTATTTAACAACATATTTTTCATGGTTTTCAACAATTTATACATAAACAATTATAAATAGAGTCCTCGACTTACATGACTACCATTTATAGAATATGAAAGCTATACAAAAGTAATATATAAATACGACATTGTACAACTCTACCGGCAAAACGTATGTTAAACAATGCGACAACTACATAATCAAGTATAATCCCAAAGTCGCTCACTAGCAAGCATGGCCTCAAATATCAGTGAAATTCGGTCGAATTTCTGTCAAATATCGATATCCAGTCGAAATCGAAATGCGGTTGAAATGATCGAAATGACCGAAATATGGGGGTCCTAGTAAAAAAATGACCGAAATGATCGAAATTCTGGTCAAAATTCCACCGAAATTCTATTTTGGTCGATACCGAAATAGTGACCGAAACCGACATTTAGGGCCTTGCTAACAAGGGATGCTCCTCTAGTAAATAGCAATCATGTACCTGAAGCTGACTTCAGATACCTCAGGATCATGTAAACCTCATCCATATAAGCATGTCGTCGTTGCTCCATAAACCGACTGACTTTGCTCATTGCAAAGGAGATATTTGGCCTGATAATAGTCACATAGATGAGCTTCCCAATAAGCTCCCTATATGTTCTCTTGTTCACCCCCTCTATATCATCATTGTATAACTTCATGCTAGGATCCATAGGAGTAGTGACAGGTCTCCAGTTTGCTATCTTTATCTTCGAAAGGAGATCTGTAATGTACTTCCTCTGTGTTATCACAAGCCCTCGTTGATTCCTAGCAAACTCAAGACCAAGGAAGTACGCGATTCGTAAAGGTCCTCGGTGACAAACTGATGTCCAAGGAACTCCTTAGCCTCACTAATGCCCAATGCTCAGGAAAGCAGTATGTGCATGTGTTCGGACATGTCATGGAATACTCATTAAGCAATATGCAAGAGCATATGCATGGTATACACGGTACAAAGTTTTCTAATTTTACTTTATAAATAAATATATATATCTATAAAAGTTACCACAATTGAACTAAATTTATATATAAATGTGGCCCAACAAATTTTAATTGAAATAATTAGACTGCAACACAGAGTGGATAACAAACTATGAGATCTAGATTAAATATCTATACCTAAAGTTAACAAGAAATATACCATTTTAGGGTAGGGATTTTTACCCCACGAACCCTAAGTCTTTGTAAATTACCTTCACGACCTTGTAAACATCGTTATTATCCCATCGATCTTGTAAACTTGTTAAGTCTTTCCACACAAACTCGGTGGTTAACTCTCATCCATTTACCAATTACATTTAACCGGATTCTCTTAAAAAGAGATGCATATTACCCTCTTTATTTAGCAAATTGACGGAAAATGCCACTCTTCCCTCTCCCCCCTTACCATCCTCCTCACATCCCCTTCCCCTCCACCTCCGTCAGGCGTCGCCACACTTGATCGTATCCGTCTTCATTGGCGGATCTGAAAGGCACCCTCACCTTCTCTTTCCGCTCCTTCCTCTGTCACGTACTCCTCCTCGTGCGGTGATGATGGTGGTGGAACCCCTCCCCCTCCCCGTCCGACACCGTCCAAATCTCAGATGCCAACGCCCTCGACCCATCACTGCTTTTGGCTCTGCCCCCTCCCAGGGCATCACCCAAATCTCAGACCCCTCCCCCCAACACCGCCCAAAGCTTTGCCCCTCCCCAGTCTTCTTCCTCAAGTAGCCTTTTAGCATTCTTTGCTTCTCACTGCACGAACCAGCAACTTCGTCAAATTTTCTCTCGTCAATTTGCAACTAATATTAGATCTAATCCATCGGATCTCAACACTATGCAATCTTCACCTTCATTTGTTCGATCTTTAAAAAGGCCCTAACTCCCTCGTTTACAACCAAGCCTTTCCACTTCAGTTCTCAACTGAAAATGATGCAGCGTGAAGCGGATAAATAATGCTTAATTTGTTTATGTTCGTTGTTAATTAGAGTTCAATTTTATTATTGAGTTGTTGTAATTTTATTTAAATAAAAGATATCTCATGTGATCACAATTAGTAGTCAAATTAGGTAGTTAATCGATTAGAGTCAATTAAGATAAGTTAAAGTCAAATTTGAATTTTAAATTTGAAATTTCTTTCTAATTATGTAATTCTATCCCTCCTATATAAAGGGGTGGTAGTCTATTATTTTGAAACGGTTCAAGTTGCAATCAATTGACTTTTATATCTCTCGTTTCTCTCCTCCCCCAAGCGATCTTCGCGCATTCTACCTCGAATCTCATGCAACCGGTACGCCTTCTCTTCTCCCTCCCTCCAATTTCTTCCACCATAATTTTTCCACCGCAAATTTAATTTTTTTCACCATCGAAAAATCCTATCTGCATCATTTGGTATTTGAGCATGGAAATTGAATCGTTCTCATTATTCGACGGTCATGTCGTATATTGGAAGATGAAGTTCGATCAAAGCCGCGTATCTCATGGCTCGCATGTGCGTTCACGTCAATAATGATTCAAGCATCGCTTCCAGACAAGCGTCAAGGTGCAAAAGTGGATAGATTCATGGTATAACATCGATATTTTTATGGTACAAGTTGACATAGAACAAAATTCGCCGTCAACGATGATCTATTCGCTGTCTAGACCGTTTTAGATGAGAAAAACGTCATCGACGACGACCCACTCACTGTCCAGGCCGTTTCAGGAGGGAACAACGACGTCTACTACGATCTGCTTACTGCCCATGCCGTTTTAGACTTATAACCACTGGAGAACCCGATTCCAACACCACCTACGACCCCCTCGCATGCCCTCCTCGCCATTCCCGCACCCCCAACAATTCCCCTAGCCCCGTTACACCCCCTTTCCCCCACCAAAAAGACCCCACCCTCTCTCTTCGCCACCCCCGCACCTCTTGTGGTGTAGCCCCCAGCCCCAACGCCCCTTCCCGCCACCCCCGCTGTCACCCCTGCACCTCCCGCGATGCATTCCCAACCCCAACGCCCCCTTCCGCCACCCCTGCTGTCGTCTGCCACCCCCTTCGTCCACACCCACCCTGTCCTTTCCCCCTTGCCTCAATCCACCCCCTTTTTACCTGTTGTCACCCTCGCCACCTCAGCCGCCGCACCATCCTCCTCCCGACTCGCACTGCCGCCTTCTCGTCAGGACCACATCATCACCTCGTCAATACCACTGCCACTCTGCTCCTGATGGGGCCATCATCAACCCTTCTCGATGCAGTCGCCAACCCACGCACTCGCTCCGCATGATGCATGCACCGCCTGCAGCTCCCACCTCAATGGCGTCGTCACCATTGCTCGAAGAAAAAAAGAACCCTAGCCGCCTTTGTGAAGAAAGTCCCTATTGAGAGAAACGAATCCCTTCAATTTAGGGATAAGAAGTTGATTTCATTTCCAAAGGCGCTGATTTGGGAAAATTGCAAAAAAACACCCTACCCAAATTTTTTTAAAGGATAAGGTTGGTGGTAAGAGATGCGAGAGTTGGGATGTTGAGCCGGCTAAGAGAGGGAGAGGACGACCCAAGAAGTGTTGGAAAGAGACTATACGAAGGGATCTTAGTTTTTTGGATATAAGTACGAGATTGACCCAAGATAGATCTGAATGGAGGCGAAGAATCCATGTAGCCGACCCCACTTAATTGTGGGAAAAGGCTTTGTTGTTGTTGTTGTTGTATAAGGTTGGTGGTAACTTAAGAAGGAATGAAGGGGTACAAAAATTGCGTTTCACCCCCCTTAGACAGGAATATTTAAAAGGGAGCACTGAACGAAGGAAATTTAGGTGGCTTCCTCATCTAATTAGGATTAGGAATGTGGATTTCACCTATTTAAAGGCTTCATGGCTTAGTTCATTACCCACATCTCCTCCCCTCCTAACCTTGTGCCATTCATTTGCTATGGGTTCTTTGGACACCTCAAAACTCGAAATGAAGATGCTACATCAATTTTTTCCACACTACATCAAGGGAGCAACCTACGCAAGGGCACTACTACCTATGCCACATCTATTTTTCCAACATGAAGCCGGGGATTCCAACCACCTCTCTAAGAATGCATGGATCTCGTCATTTGTCTCCGCACCTATTCTTACAAAAGGCGACCGAGAACGTTGAAATCAAATCATCCGGCTTCGACGATCAAGCAATTCTTCAGGAGACAGATTTTTCAAGTGGAGGAGAATTGATGCAATGTGAAGCGGATAAATAAGGCTTAATTTATATATTCGTCGTTAATTAGAGTCCAATTTTATTATGGAGTTGTTGTAATTTTATTTAAATAAATGAGATCGCATGTGGTCTCAATTAGTGGTCAAATTAGGTAGTTAATCAGTTAGAATCAATTAGGATAAGTTAGAGTTAATTTTGAATTTTAAGTTTGAAATTTCTTTCTAATTCTGTAATCCTATCCCTCTTATATAAAGGGGTGGTAGTCTATTATTTTCATACAATTCAAGTTGCAATTAATAGAGTTTTATCTCTCTCGTTCTCTCCTCCCCTTCAAGCGATCTTCGCACATTCTCCCCTGAATCTCGTGCAACCGGCGGGCTTTCTCTTCTCCCTCCCTCCAATTTCTTCCACATAATTTTTCCACTGCAAATTTATTTTTTTCACCATCGAAAAATCCTACCTGCATCAGAAAATTCCCAATCTTCTCGATCTTGAATTTCTTTCAGTGGGTGACAGATGGCGGATCCTTCCTTGAGTAACGACAGTGGGGTGGCCATAGAGGATTCCAATGGGATTCATCTTCCTTGTATCACATGCTCAACAATGCGTTCAACTATGGTTTGTCGGTCATCGATCGACGATCTGGAGGTCTGATACCTCCAATTCCACATGCAAGTTCTGATGGCTTTATCCCCGTTGCCTAACCCCCCCCCCCCCCAATGCAGCCCAAAACTCCACCTCTACCACTACACTGCTCGACCGTCGCCGATGCCCTTAGATCGAAGGTGTGTTGCATGGAAGGGAAAGGAAGATGAAGAAGGGGAAAGAAGGAATGAGGGAGAGAGGAAGAAATCCAACCATTGGATTTCTTGTGGTTTGATTAACTCATTTTTAACCCAAACAAATTAACCCAAAATGTGTCAAATTAACGGCAATGTTCGTGGGGGTAAGACAAAGCAATTTTGCAGGTTGAGGGGATAATAACGATGTTTACATGGTCGAGAAAATAATTTACAAAAATTCTATGGTTCATGCGGTAAAATCCCTTTATGGCAACAAAATATGAGTTCTAGAATATGAAGTATGTAAGTGATAAATTTAGTTGCTTCCATTTGTTTAGATGTTAGTCAGGAACATACAGAGGAGGAGCTTCACGCAAAGGAGGAGTTTCACACAGATTTATGCGGTGGAGGAGCTTCACGTAGAGCTTCGTGGCGAAGGTGCTTCACGCGGAGGAGTTTTACAAGGAAGAGATTCACGACGGTGGAAGAGCATGGAGGCGGAGGTGGGTGTCGCTTAGGAGAAAGAGGGGTATCGAGAGATTGGGTTTCCAGGGAGGGTTGGGAGATAGAGAGAGCAAGAGAGGGGTATCCAAAGAGAGGGGGTTTCGAGATAGGTATTCAAATCTTGCACATCCGAGAGGCTGTGTAAATCCAAGCCCTAAGAGACTACAAACCCCATTTTGCAACTCAAATATGTGTAAATGGGGTATACACCACCGTTTTAGGTATGCGGTTCACCAAAGGCACGACATAGGCATATGCGGCCGGACGTACTGATTTCATGAACACTACTAATGTCCAAGTCATATAAAGTAACAATGATATCATCAACATAAATTAGAATGACAATGATAGCTCTCGGTGTCCTCTATACAAAAAGTAAATGATTTACAATCGATTTCGTGAAGTCCTGTTACTCTATCAAGTCTGAGAGCTTGTTAAACCATGCTTTAGGACTTTGCTTAAGGACATAGCCTTATGAAGCCTGCATATCTTCTGATACTCCCCCTCAGCAACGAACCCGTGTGGTTGTTGCATACAGACTTCCTCGTGCATGCCACCATAAAGAAAAGCATTCTTCACATCCAGTTGGGAAAGAGACCAGTCCCATACCACAACCACAGAGAGGAGTCGAAAGTGTCGAATGACGAGCCATTGGAGAGAATGTATCATGATAGTCCACCCTATATGTCTAGGTGAACCCACAAGCCACGAGTCGAGCCTTGTATTGATCAACACCAAAGTAGGAAATGCTGATATCAACACCATATCGATATAGTGTCATACGATATATCGTCGAAATATCGCTCATATTGACACACTTTTGCTAAGGACCATAAAAGGAGTATATATCATCTTATCAATATCAATATCGGTCCCATACCGATACCAATATATTGACGGTATATCACCAATATATCATGATATTTCGTACCCTGATCAACATCGTCATTTTCTTGGTGCTTCACTATAAAGATCTATTTGCAACCAACCATGGATGCTCCTGCTGAGGTGGTAACCAAGCTTTATATGGCACGAGACTAGAGCGTCGACATCTCCTCCTCCATAGCAAGTCACCACTGTCTTGCATAGCCTCATGGTATCTGCGTGAGATCTCTACGGTTGATAATCCCACCACAAATATCTTGAAATCCTTTGAAAGACGCTCCAAAAAAACATGAGAAGCTAGGGGATTCTTAGCACACATATACCTTCTGCTTCTGGAGAGCAATGTGCTGATTAAGATCCTCTCTGTGTCCTGTGACGTAACCTCCTGAGGTGTTACACGTTCAACTTTTAAGGTGGTCTGTGGGATAGACAAATCACCACCTGGGGCGTGCTGGATGACGGTGTAGGCATATGATCATGGATACAATTGACGACCTATGAATGTAAAAGCAAAGAAAAATATGAGCCATAGGAGGAACCTTGATAGTGGAGGTGGAATCACGGGAGGAAGTGGTGGTGGTGGAGGAACCAGTGGAGGAGGTGGTGATGGTGGTGGCATAGGAGGTGGTATGTAAACATGTAAACATTCTCACCAGACTCAAACGAGTTCATCCTATCACATGCAGGAGAAAGTACATAACATACTCAAAGAATGTGACGTCAAGACTGTGAAGACATTTGTGTTTTTATATTTAATATGCACTTCTTTTTTATTTTCTTTTCTGGTTGTTTACTTTATGTAATTTACCCATAGGCCTCTTTACTATATAAGAGAGCCTAGGGTTCTCAGAAATAAATAAGTTCTCTTATTTTCTCCAACATGGTATCAGAGCGGCGGTCCTAGACAGGAGCTCTCGATTCCTAGAAACCCTAACCCCACCGTCGGCCCTTTCTTTCTCTCTCTCTACTCGCGCATTGCCGCCCTTTTGCTCCCTCGCCTCATCGCCGGCATTACAGCCTAACGCGCCGCCACAGCAAAGGCTCCGCGCACGCGCTCGCTGTGCACAACGCATCGTGCGCACAAGGCACCGCGAATAGCGCACCGCGCCTCTTCTCTCTCGCGCGCACATCTCTTTACGCGCACTGCACGCTAGCCCCCCTTTCACGCACCGTGGGCCCTTCTCGCGCGCACCTCAGCCTAGTCTCGCGCGTCGCGTGCTGACTTCACTTGCACGCCTCCTTAGCCTCGTCCATTGATTGATGGGTTGGTGTGTATGAGTCTACACATGCACCCAAACCCATATATGTCTGTGTAGACATACCATGGAATGAAATTTCACGAAATTTCGGCGAAATTTCGATTTCGAGAGGTCATGGGTATCGAAACTCCTATATATATCGATTTCCCGGATTTCGACAGAAATTTCGGTGATATTTCGACATTTCGATCCATTTCGACCCATTTCGATTGAAATTCATGGATCTCAGTACAAAATTTCCTGGATTTCGACCGAAATTTCGGTGATATTTCGACATATCGACCCATTTCGGTTGAAATTCATGGATACATGGTATGTTGAGATAAAATGGTACATACATCGATTATTCAACTTGGGGAGCTTCTTCCCCTTTGGATTTAAGCAATGGAGATGAAAAAACTCTATAGCTTCTATATATTTGATATAGCTTGTTCCTTTCATTTGTTTGTCATTTATTTTCGTAAATAGATGCATCTTTATTGTAAGTATGTAATTAATTCTGTAATTCATTCGAACTTTGTATATGACGGTTATTTCTATGAACAAAACATTGTTTAATTAATCATTATCTACATTTTTAAATAAACAATTCTTTTCTATTTTTATGAACAAAAGATGTCTTCTAAGTGTTGTTAACTTAGTTATTTTGATTTTCATTTACAGTATCTATCAGACTGCTCAACAATATGTATGATATGACCGATATGGTGTAATAAGGCACATCGATGAGAGATGTGTGTGATATAAGTGTGCATTTGTAAGTTGTTGTTTTAAGATCTTGGATTGGATGATATAATTTCCAGTACATTAACATCGATTTGACTGATATGACTGATATCACCGATATGCCCGATATGTGCGATCTAAGGGGCATATATAAGCAATATGTGTGATATAAGTGTGTATTTGTAAGCTATATATTGTTGTAATAACTCAGAAGATCTTAATTTCCAAAAAATCTTCGAAAAATGGCTTTTTTGAGTCATTTTCGTCATTTCCACCGAAACGGTCGAAATTTCACCGAAATTTCGGTTTTGGAGGGGACCGAAACGAAATCGAAATCGAGATTTCGAACCTTGAGACATACAACATTTGTTTTGTTGCACCCGTAGCAGTCTTTCCTCGACAGTATGTCTGAGAACAAGGTCGATGTACCCGCCACTGGCGCATTCAGAGGTCCGACGCCTATTGTAAAAATGGACGGGACAAATTATGAGCTCTGGGCTATGCAGTTCATGAGCCTGATGAAGTCAAATGGTAAGAAGCATATTCTTACCAAAGAAGAGCCGGTGGAGAAGACTGGGGTGAATGCCTCGTGGGAGGCCGATGATGCGTATGCCAAAGTCTGGCTATCTGGGATGTTGACGATAGAGATCGCCAACGATGTACTACATCAGCCCACGGCTAAGGCTATGTGGGATATTCTAGCAGCGACATATTCACAGGCGAGGAATGAGACCAAGATACTCCAGTTGCAACATGATATTTTTACAGTTAAACAGAATAGACGCCCTCTTCACTCATTGTACACATCCCTGAGAGGGATGTTTGAGAAGCTCCATAGCTTCATGCCGTTGACGGCCACTCTTGAGCAGCAGAAGACGTACATGATTGCTACCATGGTAGGAGTATTCCTGGCTGCCCTTGATCCAGAGTACGATGCTGCTGGTCTCAGATTCTTGCTGATGCTACTATTCCTCCTATGGAGGAAGCTTTTCGCAGAATAAGTCGCATTACTGTCCCAAGCTCTACTGCCAACCAGACACCTTCAGTGATGGCAGCCTCTAGAGGAAGAGGTGGATCCTCTACCTTCCGTGGTCGTGGCCCCCGGGGTCGTGGGGGTCGAATTCGTCAACCATGCAGCTATTTTCGTCGCCCGGGACACTCCGAGGATACATGCTACTCTAAGCATGGCTTTCCTGCATCGGCCCGGGTAGCAGAACAAGTTGAGTCCCCTGCGCCTTCTTCATTGGACCAGCGATTCGATGATGTTGTTGCCAGATTGAGGAATATTATGCCTCCTGATACATCTCTTGAAGGTCAGTCAAATGTGGCTGTCTCTGCCTCTGCTAGTTCACCTGCCACAGCCAGTACCTCAGGTAGTTCCTATGCTCTCACCTCTTGTGATGGATCTATGATTACAATGGATTATGGATTCTGGAGCGACCCATCATCTTTGTGGGGACAAAGAACATCTTACTGTGTATAGCCCTGTCTCTTCAGGACGAACTGTAGTGATAGCCAATGGGATACATTCCCCAATCACAGGACAGGGGGATGTTCACTTGACACCTTCCATGAGACTACAGAATGTGTTATATGCTCCCGATTTCTCTATGAATTTACTGTCCATTAGCCAGATTACCAAGGATTTGAACTGTCGAGCTATTTTTGACTCATCATCTCTTGTTTTTCAGGACATACCCTCGGGCAAGGTGATTGGCTGTGGCCGTGAGCAGAATGGTCTCTATCGTCTGGTCGATGCTCCTTATATCGGTGCATCTCTCCAATCTACAGGATCAGACTCTCTATATACCTGGCATCTCCGTTTTGGTCACCTTACTCTTCAGAAGTTGTGTCGTGTCTTTCCCCATATCTCTCCGAAGCCGTCTTTTCAATGTGAAGCATGTTAGTTGGGAAAGCACCATCGATCTACTTTCCCAGATCGTCAGAGTCGGAGCACTAGCTCCCTGTTTGAGTTAGTCCATATTGATATTTGGGGTCCAAGTCATGTTCCTGATCACTAGGGATACAGGTTCTATCTGGTCGTAGTAGACGATTTTTCCCGTTTGTCCTGTGTGTTTTTATTGAAAAATAAACCTGAAGCAGGAAATGTGATTCAAACTTTTATCAATGAAGTTCAAAATGTTTTCTCTTCTTCTGTGAAAATTGTGCGGTCTGACAATGCCTTGGAGTTTTGTACTAGAACTTTGTCCTTGTTCTTTTCATCTCGTGGTATAATTCATCAAACTTCTTGTGCTTACACTTCACAACAAAATGGTGTTGCAGAGCGAAAACATCGCCATCTATTGGATATCACTCGAACCTTACTTATTCAGAGTCATGCTCCAAACTCGTTCTGGGGTGATGCGGTTCTCACAGCCTGCTACTTAATAAATCGCATACCCTCATCTGTCTTGGATGAGAAAACTCCTCTCTCCCTAGCGTTTCATAAGGAGTTGTTCTCTCTTCCACCTCGTGTCTTTGGCTGTGTCAGTTTTGTCCATCAGTTGGTGCCAGGTCTTGATAAGCTCTCTCCCAGGGCTATCAAATGTGTGTTTGTTGGGTACTCCAGAACTCAGACGGGCTATCGGTGCTTTGATCCGTTGCGTCGAAAATATTTTGTTAGCGCCGACGTCACATTCTTTGAATTTGTCATGTTTTTTTCTCCTACAGGAGACCGAATGACTACTCCCCATTCTGTTACTGAGGTCTCCTACATGTCACCACCTCCTATGAGTCAGTTACCTTCCATGCCACCGTCTCCACCACCACCTCCGCCTTTACCACCTCCAGTAACCATTGTCCCACCGTTGCCAAAGTACTATACTCGTCGGTCATCCTCTGCTCAAGGTCATGGCCCGTCATCCAGCAGCCCTCAGGTTGTTTCTGATAACTTAATTATTAACGACGAGTCTGAAGATCCATTGATATAGGAAACACAACAGGATGATGATCATGCAGACTTGGACGTGCCTATCTCTATTAGAAAGCAGCGGCGTACTTGTGCTTCCTATCCACTTGCTTCTCATATCTCGTTTCATCGAGAGCATGCTTGATCCCTAACAAAGAGGATGATATACGCTTGATTAGATAGCGAGCAGTAGGGGTCAGAACAGGTGGCAATGGAATCGCTAGAGGAAGTGGTGGTGGTGGAGGAGGAACCAGTAGAGGAGGAGGTGGTATGTAAACCTCTTCACCATGCTCAGACGGGTTCATCTTGTCACATATGTAGGAGAAACATGCATAACAGACTCAAATAATATGACTAACACAATACATCTGGCTGATCGGATCAAAGCACCAATACCCTTTCTAGGTCCGAGAGTAGCCTACAAAAGCACACTTGACAACTATAGGAGAAGGCTTGTCACGACCATAAGTTAGATGATAACCAAACACCACAAATCCAAAGATGCACAGTGTTAGAGAGAAAATGTCCTCATCGGGAAACATAATAAAAAAATGAACCTTTTCTCCTATAAAGGAGGACGATAAATGTTAGACTAGGTATTAATCAGTGAGGGCTACTTTACCCCAGAAAGAGTACTGGTCACATCAAGAAGATGATTGTATTGAGTTCAGCAACATCGTTCTGCTAAGAAGTGTACGTACAACAGTTCTGATATATAATGCTAAAGGACTTGAAGAATTGAGAAAGCTGAATGGTACCAAACCCCAAGGCATTGTCAGAGCGAACATACTTAATGGTAGCCGAAAAGATATTTTAATAAAAGCTTGAAGGATAGACCCAACACCAGAATTGTTTTTCAGAAGAAAAATCCAAGAAAATCTAGAATAATCACTGATAGCCACAAGATAGAACATGTACTCTGATGGTCAAGGAAATAACTCAGACCCTAAATATCAAAATGAACCAGCTCAAATAAGTACTGCTACTCTGACTCTCATGACCGGGAAAACTAGAGTGGTGATTCTTCCTAAGTTGCAAGTCTCGCACTGAAATGTAGTCCAAGATGGAATCTGCAGGAGGACTTTATGCAACTTCTTCAGAGGAAAATGGCAAAACTAAATGTGTCACATATATGGAGAGTCTGACCCAATGGGAATGGAAGAAGCACCGGTATAAGAAGAATGGACCAATATGTATAGACCCCTTTACTCAAGTCACGATCACATCCAATCACCCTGCTCGTGAGTTTATCCTAAAACACAAGAAAAGAACGACCAATTATGGCACGAGAATGCAAATCTTTGGTAATCGGATTAATATGTAAAAATTCATAGAAAAATCAGGTGCATTGAGTACATTCTGCGGGTATAAAAATGGTACCAAATGAATCTCCCATTATCATGTAACGGGAGAATGTGTCCCATCTACAATGACAACTAATCTGCCATGATGTACTGATATGCAAGAAGTGAACCGATCTTTGCCTTCACAGAGATGATGAGATGCGTCAGAATCTATAATCCATTCTGAAATGTTTGCCCAACTAGGAAGGCATAATCTCTACCTGAGGTACTAGAAGAGGCTATGACAGTGATGTTAGAAGGACTCAAAGGAGTAACAAGAGAGGCAACATGAGTCATATTCTCCCTCAAACGGGAGACAAGGTTGTCAATCTTCTGATCAACAGAAGTAGCATGAGGCTCAACTTGCTCAGCAACACGAGCAGAAGCAGGATAACCATGCTTCAGGTAGCAAGTATCCTCAGAGTGCTCAGAACCATGATAGTAGGTGCACTGCTAACAAGCAGTTAGAACCGTATCTCCCAAAGGAATGAGTAGCACGACTCTGAATTAAAAGGGTTCTGGTGACATCTAAAAGATGGTGGTGTTTCCTTTTAGCCACCCCATTCTGTTGGGAAGTATATGCACATGATGTCTGATGCACAATACCATGAGACCTAAGAAATTGAGAGAGCTGAGTACTGCGAAATTCTAGTGCATTATAAAAACGTATGTACTTGAGTTTTGCAGAAAAATATTTTTTATTTCAATAATAAACGGCTGAATAACAGGACCATCATCATACTTGTTTTTAAGAAGAAAAATCCAAGCCAATCTAGAAAATTCATCAACCGCAAGATAAAATGTGTCCCTGATGATCTGGGACACGACTAGGACCCCAAATATCGAAATGAAGCAACTCAAACAGACTATGACTAGTTGGACCCTGATGACTTTGGAAAGTGGGCCGATGATGCTTCCCAAGCTGACAGGCCTCACACTGAAAAGTGGAGCGAGGAGAAATCTGTGGAAGAATATGAATCATCTTTTGCTGAGGAAGATGACCAAATCGCAGATGCCACATATAGGAAGAAACAAATCCAGTGCGAAAATAAGAAGAACCTCCAGTATATGGGGACTGCACTAGTCTGTAAAGGCCCCCTGCTCACGGCTAGTTCCAATCACTTTGCCGTGAGTATGTCCTGAAACACAAGAGCAGATGGATCAAATATGGCACGACAATGTAAATCTTTGGTGATTTGACTAATTGGTACTAAATTCATAGAAAATTCAGGAGCGTAGAGAATATTCAGAAGCCTCAGTGTAGAAGTCAATTGCACCCCCCCGACCAATGATGGGGGAATGTGTTCCATCTGTTATCACAACTAATCGTCCAGGCTGAGTAGGACAAAAAACACTAAACTAACCTATGTCACCACAAAGATGCTCCGGAATCATGGTTTGAAAAAACTAGCCTCGAGGTAGTCGAGGCGTACGCCTCGAGGCGAGGCGGTCCCTTTTAGCCTCGAGGCGTACGCCTCAGACCAATCCTGTGAGGCGTGCGCCTCGGGTGGTCGAGGCGTAGTCTCGAGGCGGAACACCTCCAGGCGGTCAAGGCGTTTCATGAGGCGTTTTTGCTTTTTTTGAATTTTTTTATTATTTTAATGGTTTACTTAGTAGTTTGAGAAGATTATAAATATCCGTTTATTTAGGATAATGATTATATAAGATGAATGCCTAAATATGATGTTTCTTTCATGCCCATAACTTCATATTTACAATAATGTATCCAATTATTTTGACAAACTCTTATTATTTCACTCTTAATGAATGAATTCATAAATATCAAATTAAACAATACTTGTAACTTAACAAGATTTAGAATATATCAAGCAAAACAAAATGGATAAGATTCTCGATTTCTCATGTTGCCTTATATTATATATTAGACACAACATAAATTTCTTCGATATATATTTAATCGTACTTTTAATTACAACAATATTTCAAAGATTTGCTCGAAATGGATATGATTCATGGTTTCTCGTGCGATCATATATTATATGTTAGACACATAACATAAATTTCTTCGATATATATTTAGTCGTACTTTTAATTACAACATTATTTCATAGACATATATGTATTGTTTTATTCTTTCACAATATCTATAGTCAATGAATTCCTCTTTGATTGGATGAAAATGAGTAGAAATGTATATGATGTTGTTCTATCTTATATTTTGGGGTTCTTGTATTTATTATTTCATCATATCTTGAAGTGTAAATTATTATATATTGAGCAAAGAACATATATTTACATTGAGATATATATAATTGTAGCTTTATACATATTTTTCTATATAATATGAGGCTTACACCTCGACCGCCTCGAGGCTACACCTCGCCTCGATTCCAAGGAGACCGCCTCATTCCGCCTTTCGTTTTTTCAAACCTTGTCCGGAATCCATGATCCATTCTGATAAGTTTGCTCTATAACAACTAGTAAGAGCATAGTATATACCTGACGTAAACGCAGATGCTGAGGCAACAACCTCTGAGGATACTGAAGGGGAGCTAGTGGATCTAGACGTACCAGGCATGATCTCCTTCAGTCATGCTACAAGCTCGTCAAACCTCTGATAAGATGCAGGCGATGGTCTCCAATTCTGTTGTGTCTGTTCTGCAACTCTTGTTGATGCAGGAAACCCATGCTTAGAATAGCAGGTTTCCTCAGAGTGACCTGTCCTGTGGCAGTAGGTGCATGGTTGATGGGGTCGACCACCCCCTCCTCTACCGCAGTTGGAACTTCCCCTGCCACGATATAATGTATGACTGCCTCTACCACACGACGTCGCTATAGCTGAAGAAGTCTGTTGCTGTAAAGTACTCCCAGAGGGTATAGTTAGTCTGCTCAATCTGAGATATGCCTCCTCCATAGGAGGTATGGTAGAATCAGTGAGGATCTGGGCACGAGCGACATCATATTGGATCTAAGGCTGCATAAATACTCCTGTCATCACTGAGTCTCGTATGCCTTGAGTTGCTCTGGTGTGACAGTCAAGGGTATGTAGCCATGTAACTTCTCGAACATACCCCTCAAAGAAGTATAGAGGGTGTGAAGAGGGGGACTATTCTGCTTCGATGTGAAGATATCATGCTGGAGCTGGAGTATCTTTGACTCATTCTTTACGGGAGAGTATGCCGCGGCAAGAATGCCCCATACAGCCTTTGCAGTAGGCTGACTCAGTATATCATTGGCTATCTCCGTGGATACAGTCCCAGATAGCCATACACGAGCATATGCATCATCCACCTCCCATGAGGCATTTGTCCCAGTCTTGTCATGTGGCTCCTCTATCATAAGAATATGCTTCTTGCCATTACATTGCATCAAACTCATGAACTGCATGGCCCACAGTTCGTAGTTGGTTCCATCCATTTTGACAATGGGCGTCGGACCTTTTAAGGCACCCAGGGATGGGACTTCAACTTTGTTGTCGGACATGATGACAACAATCTTCAGGACTGAGCTAGCAACAAGAGATACCAACGTCTACACTAATATACAGGAAGATAGTTGTGGGTGTAGACTCATACCACAACCTCTTCCATTCTTTTGGAGAGTCCTTTGGGTAACTAGAGTGTTTTAGGGCTTCACGCTACATCCTAGGTACCTAAGAATTTACGAGACGACTACAAGGGCAGCGACGTGATGTGCAACGACAACCGAAGAGAAGTACGCATTTGTCGGACGTGAAGTCTTAAAGGGCAGGACGTGTTGGAGGCGGGTTTGTCGGGCGGCGACGAGCCCGCAGGGGAGGCGAAGTGGCGGCGAACCTGCAGGGGGCGAAGCAACGGCAAACCCGCAGGAGGGACTGGGCGGCGACGACGATGAACCTGCGGAGGCACGGTGGCGACGACGGCAAGCACATGAAGCCCGTGAGGGCTAGGGTTTTTGGTGGGGATAGGATTCTAGGGCACAAGCTTTGGTCTAGGACCATCACTCTGATACCATGTGGAAGGAAAAGAAAAGTTGTATTCCATCTAACCCTAGAGCTATCTTATATAGGAGAAAAGCTCTAAGGGTAAATTATATAAACAAGACTCTAGAAATAAATAGTATAGGAAAAGGACAAAATAACATAAATATCTTAACAAGTCATGCAGTAGATGAGGCGAGACTGATGATCTTTAGCTGGGAGAATATAGTCATGGAACTGAAGGTGCAGTTCCTGTCGAAGAATATTGCATGGATTGCACGGGAAGCTCTTCGACGCTTAGACATGCTTTGTTCGTGAGTATGTGAAGCAGTTCATGTCTTTGTTACATGATATTGAGGGCATGTCAAAGGAAGACAAGTTGTTCAACTTCACGGTCAGGTTACAAAATTGGGCACAAGCCGAATTGCGGAGATAGGGAGTGAATGGCCTGAATTTAGCGATCGTGGTGGTAGATGCGTTGGTCGAATACGATGTCCAATCATGCCATACTATTGAAGAAATGGAGTTCACTAACAAGCTGAAGGCACGATCGAAGGACAAGGGCAAAGGTGTTGCCCATGAGTCACAAACATAGGAAAGAGAGTACTTCAAGAAGGAGCAATCCAAGAGCAAGAAATGTTTCATATGCGATGGATTGCATTGGACGTGGGATGCCCAAAGAAGGATAAGCTCAACTCTATTCCTACAGACGAGGAGGGAAGAAGAAGAAGAAGGAGAGGTATGTCTGGGAGCAATTGGTGTTATATGCAACATACACCTCACGACACTTTGATGCGGAGCTTCGAATTATGTGGAGGGAGGGACCTCTACCATCAAGCATCGGAGGCACCAAGGCCCGATCGAGAATGCACATGAGTACGAAGTTGTATATTGAGCACCAATGTATGCGTTGAAGCCACACAGTTGAATCCGTGAATAGGAGAGCACCCATGCATGAGAAGTCGATGCAGATCTCTGGAGGGCAATTCAACATGGACAAGGTGATGGACGCCCATGGTGATGGATTGGTGACGAACCACATCACCAATGATCTTGCGTGGCGTGAGATACTGAAAATGCTCGGAATGCAGGAGGCGCTCATCTCCTAAGATACAATTTTGCCCATGGGAAATGATTGAGATCGGCAACGAGCGAGCACGGAGTTGAGTGTTCCATATCTGGAGCTAGAGTTGCCACACACCAACGATGGAGATGCTGGATCCTTTCGCGAAGATGGGAGGGATACATTGAGTATAAGAGCTGAGGAGAAAGCTCTACTTCTCAAAGTGAAGGCCAAGTGATGACGGTACGTGGTGGTTCGTGAGAAGAACATGTGCAGGAAAGGTGGCAGGTGCAAGCTCACCACTCTTTCAATTAAGCGTTATCAGGAGGTACTGAGCGGATGGAGGATCGTCATGCGATGCCAGATGAAGAAGACATGCTTGGTTGAGGGCAACCGATTCTTCAGGTGGGAAAGGCTTGTCACACCCCCAAATTCCGTGATCAAGAATGTTCGAGTAGACATAGTAGTGAATGCATGAATATGAGTAATGGAGCTTGGCTTCAGGAGGAGTCTACTGTGAGTTGATGGCTCGGAGGTTATCCACAAGAGTCTTGGAGACTCAACTGTACATTGCAATGGCGAAGCATCACAGAGGATGCTGGCTCAGTAGCAGAGTATCGTGGAACTTGTAGCAGTGCGAGCACAACGAGTACAAGAAGCATGCAAAACATGGAAACATATGCAGATAGCGGTACTTACGCGACCGCTGCATGCTGATATGCAATGAAACGGTAGGCGTTGAGGAGAAATGCGGTACGATCACACAAGCGTATGCACGAAGGCGCATAGTATCGATAGTGATGCGTGATTGTCCATGGAGGCATGGAGCATTGCAGGTGTTGAGTACGGACGTTGATGAGCATACTCAGTATATACATATGAGAGTGGTTTGGGGGCCATAATAGAGAAGTTATGGTGGACTTCCCCTTAACATGTGAAGCGCTAAGGAAGAATTAACCACACGAGAGTCTAGTTGCCGCGAGTTCCCTTTAGCACAAGGTCAGATATTCGACGTCACTTGGTGAGTTATGGCGAAGTTGTATCAGTAAGGAGTTGGAGCGTGGGTTTGTTGATGACTGGACAATTTATGTAGCGTCAACCATGCGAGAATACGAAAGGATAAGTTAGTCGAAGAGACAAGAAGATGAAGAGTTTTTGTGGAACATGAAGGGTTGCCATATAACTTGAATGGTCTCGTGTGTCTTTATATGTCATTATTGTATATGTAATAGTGAGTGTCCCTTTGGTTGCCTTGAGTTTGTATATAAGAAGGGGTGGCGACTCATTTGTACACACCCCACTACGGAGCGAGTCTCCCTTTCTAATAAGAGATGAAGCTTTGCGCTCGTGCTTGTATGATCGTGTGGTTGTGTTCTTGAGCATGTTCTTGAGAATGCTCTTTTACGATCCGGAGTTTGTTCTTGTGCTTGTGTTGGAGCATCGGTACATGAGCAAGTGCAAGTTCGAGAAGAATTAGAATGTATCCATGACCGTTTTGCTCAGGAAGGCTGGTTAGCTATAGGTTTGTTAATGCCACACATGTCGAAATCGGTAGCGAGATTTTGACCATGTGTGGCAGCTACCATTATCACCATGTCGCAGCTTAACCATGTGAGGCATTTAGCCTTCAATAAACTCCCATTGTCTGGTATGTGATTTGCTTAAAAATTTGTGCTCAACAATTGGTATAAGATGGTTGTGGAAAAATGTGTCGTTTGTCGAGAAATATTGCAGTATAGAATTTACTTATTCTAGAATCCACCGTGAGCATAAAGTTTCATAATTTCCACATATTTAGTTTACTTGTTAGTGTATATTTTCCCCAAGCAATGAACATTTCCTTTTCTCCAGGTCACTCAAGCTTGGAGCATCTGGCAGTCAAAGTCCTGCGTTGACTAGGTCCTTGCAGCTCAGCAGTTAATAATGTAGATGATACATTACTTAATTGGAATGATAAAAGACTCCGTGTGGGGAAGGAATCATCTGTTCTTACGAGGTCCTGCTTGCTAGCTTTAAGCATTGATGGTGGCACTGCTGGGTATGCGCATGCTTTTTGGTAACCTTCTGCCCAAGGTTCTTTTTATCTAGTATTGATGCTTTTATTGTGGCAGGACTCTTCTAAAGAGTTTGCACCTTTACAATATCGAGAAGATGGACAGCACCTCATTGTGTACAGCTTTATCAGCTTGTCATTCTCTGGTAGATCTGGAAGTTGTAGGATTGTAAGAGAAACTACTTACTTTTGTTGAGAAGTGTTACTTTTTTTTGAACTTATGAGTTACCATATCATGAAGCTAACAAATGACTAGAATTTATTGGGAGATTTAACTAGAAGGTTCTTAACGTATTTCCTTGTCAGTTAACTCGTTTCTCTGGTTTTCAGTTGATTTTTTTGATAAATTTATTTGACATAAGGGTATAGTTCTGCCTCTTTGATATGCTATTTGATTATAATTGGTATCAGGAAATCATCTAAATCCTGATGTCCATTTTTTACAAAGATTTGATTGAGGTTTAAGCCTACCATCAGTTTAAAGATATTATTTTGCTTGAAATGCTTTTTCGGCAGACATGTTGAACTGAAGCAGACCTTGGAGTCAGTTAGCGCAAACTGTCACCTCATAGAACGATTAATTTTTGAATCTTCTGACACGGGTATAAATCTCCTTTCTACTTCCTACTTTATTTTCCTTTTTTTAACTCATTGATAACATTATGTATCAGGGAGAGATGACAGCCTGAAAACCGAAACTTGTGTTGATCTTGTAAATGGCTGCGCCAACATAAATTCGTTGGCTCTGCGAGGCTTGAAGCTACATGACCATAAGGCCCGGATACTTGTTAAGGTAAGTTTGTGTTTAGTTCCAAGATAATTTGTTTCTCCTCTTGCGTGTCTATGGTTTCGTGAAGTATTCATTATTGACTTGTTCCTGTGCTATTCCATGTATGTTTCTCAAGTCTTGAGTATACCAGTTTACGTATAATATTTCCTTTTCCGGAGTAATCAGGGACTCCGCAAGCTCAAACTAATCGACTTCTCTACGTCTTATTCAGTTACTGGAACCTTTCTAAGGTCTAGTTCTCTATGTTCCCTTTCGGAGACTAATAATATCAAGAGTCATTATTTCTCATAACTGAATATAAATGATACCATGCAGGGTCCTCTGTGGCAGCTCTAGTGGCCTGGAGGTCCTAATATTGCGTGATTGTTTGCATTTAAAGGAGGCAAGAAATAATATCCCCACCCTTCTGAATGTTATTTGAGGTTCACTGTATTTGTATCTGTATTTTATCTCTGGTGCAGGCTGAAGTTAGTCGATTTTTGCTTTCTATTAGTGGTGGAGAATGCAAATGCCTCAGATTTCTGGTAGAGACATGCAAATCTCACCTTTGCTAGTTGACCTTGGAAGGCCATTATGCAAGTCAATGCTTCTATATTTAGGTCTGTTTTTGTGGTGAATAGGACATTTCCAACAGGGATGGCTTGTCAGCAGAGGAAGATTGGTATGATCGATGCTATAACCCAAGGTAAATGTGTAAGACTATTGGTTGCTTTTAATCATCCAATGTCTTCTTTAATACACCTAATCTTCGTTTCCCCAACTTTTTTCCCTATCCAGTACCATTCCAATATCACGCATTTTGGAAGAACGTCCAGAAATATGTTTGTTAGCCCAATTTCCAGTAGACCGGAGGTTACTGTCTTCTCTTTTCATTCTTTCATTTTATCATTGCAAATGTTGTCAAGCTAAGGCACTAACTTGCATGTTCAACCTGTGTGCGTTCTCCAGCTTCGCCGAAATTGATGAGATTATTGATGGTGGTGAACTGAACAGTGATTTTAGCTTGCCCATGTCACCAGATTCCTTGTTTATGACCTCCTCAGAGAGTAATTATACCAGCGATCATGGAGGTGTGAATGACGATGACAACATCACAAACTTTGCAGTATTTATGGATGACATGGGAGATGCATTTCAGCTTGCAGGGTGAGCTCGAGGATGGGTCAAGAAGGTCCGCTGTTGCATATCCCCCTTTCAAACATCGTACATCTAATATGTGACCATGCTCACCATCTAACGAGCAGAACGGACGCCTCGATGTTCATAGCAAGTATTGGTGGTAAAGATCTCCTTGCCATAGGTATGTGTTGTTTTGCGATAACCTGTATCTACTCGTGGTCAGGAAACAGCTCGAGGCAGTTGATTTTTTTCTTCGAGATGAATAACTAGTCATCTTTTTTGGTGGCTTATATCACCAGTAAATCCCTAAACTATGTAGGTGATTATCAAGTGTAAAAATCGCACCGTCTCAATTGAGGCCTTGACAGGATAGAAAAGTAAACCATTATGCTGTCATTTTCTGTTCAGGTATTGAATCTAAGATTGCGCAATTCGAGCTTCCCTTTCGAGACCTGTTTAGGTATTGAATCTATCTATGCTGTGCTTCGCTCGCCATCAATTCAAGTCCAGGCATCGAGTATCAAGACTCCATTTAGGTCCATTCGTATCATTAATAGATTTAGGCTCTTTCATGGTGGGATTGACAAGTACACGAAAGCAATACTAATCAGTCAATCACAAAAGAACATTATAAACTTTGCAAATTACATGCTTGTCCTTGTGTTCTTCGTAACTATCCCAAAGCATCCATAAAGTAGCTTCATTTAACACCACAATTCATTGTTAATTTGACTCTTCTTGAGTTAAAACTGACTGAATTAATTAAATCACAATAAAATCCAATTGCGATATTTTTATCCCTAACACCGAATATGTCGCCAGCATCCTCAACAGTGGCACCTGGCTGGAGTGTTGGAGTTTCTCGGATACCAGTCTCGCCCCATCGTGGCCCACCTGTGTTGTCGGAACGAGACCGAGGAATCTAGAACTCGGAGGGCCATGGCACCCACACAGCGTCCGCGGCCTTGAGTAAAATAGACATTTTTTCTAATTTGTATACTGTCTATGACAGCGACGTTAATAGGGACGCAAACTGATGCAGTTACATTCGTATTCATTCGTATTTGTATTTGTTAGAATATTTCGATACTTTATTCCATAGAGCCCTCGGGTCTCTTATATAGGGAGAGAGCCCTTGGGTAAATTACATGAGAGGTACATAAAGAAACTGAAATAATAAATAACATCAAAGACGAACAACTATCTCTACACTCCCCCTCAAGATGGAGCATAGATATCTATCATGCTCAGCTTGGAAGAACATCTCTGGAAAGGTCCTCTGAGCAATGGCTTTGTGAATATATCTGCTGTCTGGTCCTCTGAACTGACGTGAGACGTGGAGATGAAGCCCTTCTGAATCATGTCCCTAGTGTAATGACAATCCACCTCTATATGTTTTGTTCTCTCATGGAAGGCTGGATTGTTGGCAATGAATAACGCTGCCTGATTGTCACATTGCAGGTTCATAGGCAATAGAACTTCAACATTCAGATCTTCTAGGACTGCTTTAACCCACATCATTTCTGTGCTTGCCTGTGCCATGGCCCTGTACTCGGATTCGGCACTGGATCTCGCCACAACAGTCTGCTTCTTGCTTTTCCAGAAGACTAAAGAGCTTCCTACGAAGATAGCAAACCCAGAAGTAGACTTACGATCCCGTGGACATCCTGCATAATCCGCATCTGCGCAGGCTGAAATAGACAAATCTGTGCCTTTCTTGAACAACAAGCCTGTGCCTGGTGAAGACTTCAGATATCTCAATATCATGTACAATGCATCCATATGTACTTGCCTCGGCTGCTCCACAAATTGACTCACCCGGTTTACTACAAGTGCAATATCCGGTCGAGTTATAGTGATGTATAAGAGCTTGCCCACCATTTCTCTGTACCTTCTCTTGTCCACCTCCTCAGTGTCATCATCGTACAACTTCATACTCGGATCCATCGGTGTACTTGAAGGTCTGCATCCAGTCATTCCTGTTTCAACCAGCAAATCTGTGACATATTTTCTTTGAGTCATCACCATTCCTTGTGCGTTTCTTGCAAATTCTATCCCCAGAAAATACCGTATTGTGCCTAGATCCTTTGTAATGAACTGGCTGCCCAACATAGACTTGGTTATCTCAACCCCTTGTGCATCATCTCCAGTAACCAATATGTCATCAACATATACCATAACAACAATGGTACCTCTAGGAGTCTTCCGGACGAACAGTGAGTGATCCGCATTTGATCTTCTGAAACCCTGTTGTTCAATAAGCTGGGAGAGCTTCTGGAACCATGCACAAGGACTCTGCTTAAGGCCATAAATAGCCTTATGAAGTCTGCATACCTTCTGAGTCTCCCCCTCAGCAGCAAACCCGGGTGGCTGCTGCATGTAGACTTCCTCCTGTAGATCACCATACAAGAAAGCATTCTTAACATCAAGCTGGAATATGGGCCAGTCACGTACCACTGCAACCGATAGAAGAATGCGAAGAGTAGAATGTCTCGCCACTGGTGAAAAAGTGTCCAGGTAATCTACCCCATATGTCTGTGTAAACCCTCGTGCTACAAGCCTGGCCTTGTATCTGTCAAGACGACCATCTGCATGATATTTGACTGTAAAGACCCACTTGCAGCTCACCACAGACGCACCTGGAGGAATAGGGACTAGAGACCAAGTCCCTCTGGATTGCAATGCACGCATCTCCTCTTCCATTGCTAAACGCCAGCATTCAGTCTTCATGGCTTCCTGATATGTCCGTGGAATCTCAACTGACGATACAGCAGCGACAAACTTCTGGAAATCCCCAGTGAGACGATGAAAGGAGACATGAGAGGCTAGGGGATATGAGGCACATTGTCTTCGCTGCTTCCTATGAGCAATAGGCCGGTCCAAGTCATCCAAAACAGTGCTGACCGGTTGGTCCTCCTCCTGTGGTAAAGGCTCCTGCACATGTGCATTATTTAACCCATCATTAATATCAGAACATACTTGAGGCGTGCTGGATGGTTGAGATGTAGCTTGAGCAGGGCCTGTGCGTCTCGTGTAGAACTTAGTGAAAGGAACAACTGGGGGTGATGGTGGTGGTGGTGGCGAGGATGGTGGCGGTGGTGTTGATATTTGGGACGCTGGAGTAGAGGACGGACCCAGGCTTGGAGGTGGTGGAACATAGACTTGGGAGTCTGATGATGTGGAGGAGACCAATCTTTCACCTGCAGGGGAGAAGTACATGACAGGTTCGAAAAATGTAACATCTGCACTCACATAGTACTTGTTATTGACAGGATCATAGCAACGGTACCCCTTCTGTGTCCTGGAGTAGCCCACGAAAACACACTTGATAGCCCTAGGGGATTGCTTATCAAGCCCCGGAGATAAGCGGTGAACAAAAGCGACAGTGCCAAAAACCCGAGGTGTCAATGTAAACAAGTCTCTGTCAGGAAAGAGAACAGAGATTGGAGACTTTTCCCCAAGAACAGTTGTAGGCATTCGATTGACCAGATAACACGCAGTAAGTATAGCATCACCCCAAAAGGTTAATGGAGCACAACTCTGAATAAGTAAAGTGCGAGCAATGTCAAGAAAGTGTCGATGTTTTCGTTCGGCAACCCCATTTTGTTGAGAGGTGTAGGCACATGTGGTTTGGTGAACAATGCCTTTAGATGAAAGGAAGCTAGCAAGAGAGCGAGTGCAGAACTCCAATGCATTGTCAGTACGCACATACTTAACAGTAGATGAAAAAACATTCTGAACTTCATTAATTAGATTTTGAAGAACATTTCCTGCTTCAGATTTATTTTTGAGAAGAAAAGTCCACGACACTCTGGAGAAATCATCAACCACAACAAGATAGAACCTGTGCCCCTGGTGATCCGGGACACGACTTGGACCCCAAATATCTATATGAAATAATTCAAACGGGGAGCTACTGCTCCGACTCTGACGACCGGGGAAGCTAGACCGATGGTGCTTCCCCAACTGACATGCTTCACACCGAAAAGAAGAACTCGGAGATATCTGAGGCAGGAGGTGACGCATCTTCTGCAGCGGTAGATGACCGAACCGAAGATGCCAGGTGTACGGAGAAACAGAGGCCTGGGTATGCAAGGAGACACCAGCGTAGGAGTTACGAACGAGACGATAAAGGCCATTGTGCTCAGAACCACAGCCAATCACCCTGCCCGTCAGTATGTCCTGAAAAATAACAGACGATGGATCAAAAATAGCACGATAGTGCAAATCACGTGTAATCTGACTAATAGATAAGAGGTTCATAGAGAATTCTGGAGCATGTAGCACATTCTGTAAGTGCATAGAGGGTAGCAAAGCTGTCTCCCCCTGACCGATGATAGGAGACTGAGTGCCATCAGCAATGAGTACAGAGCGACCTGGCTGAACAGCTCTGTATGACTGCAGAATATCTTTCTCACGGCAAAGATGATGGGTAGCTCCAGAGTCGACAATCCATCCTGTGAGGTCATGACTATGAAATGAGGCTGAAGGACTACCTGAAGTACTGGCTGAGGCCGATGTACTGGCTGACGCCGAAGCCGCAACATCAGAAACGTCTGCACCCTCTAATGAAGAAGATTGTGGCATAATATCCCGAAGTCGTGCCACCAACTCTTCGAACCTGTGATCTGGAGTAGATGCGGATGGACCCTGAACATGATCAGCTACTCGTGCAGAAGGAGGAAAACCATGCTTGGAATAGCATGTATCCTCCGAATGACCAGTGCGGCGACAATATGAGCACGTAGAGCGTATGCGGCCTCCACGGCCACGTCCACCACTTCCCCTGCCACAAAACGAGGACGAACCACCACGTCCCCTGGAAACTGCCATTGCTGACGGAGTCGCAGTCGCTGTATTGGATGGAACGGGTACACGGCTGAGCCGCCTGTATACCTCTTCTATCGGTGGGATGGTGGCATCGGCCAGTATCTGAGCGCGTGCTGCCTCGTACTCCGGATCTAGGGCAGCGAGTAATACGCCAACCATAGTGGCGTTGCGGAACGTCTTCTGCTGTTCCGGCGTGGTTGTAAGCGGAATGGTGCTGTAGAGCTTCTCGAACATGCCACGAAGCGACGTGTACAGGGAATGAAGAGGCTTCCCATTCTGCTTCGTGGTAAATATATCATGCTGCAACTGAAGCATCTTCGTCTCATTACGGACCTGAGAGTACGTCATAGCCAAAATATCCCACATCGCCTTAGCGGTGGGCTGGTGAAGGACATCATTCGCTATCTCCGTCGTGAGCGTACCTGAGAGCCACACCTTGGCGTACGCATCATCCGCCTCCCATGAGGCATAGATTCCTGTCTTCTCCGGCGGTTCATCCTCGGTAAGAATATGTTTCTTACCACACGACTTCATGAGACTGAGGAACTGCATTGCCCACAGTTCGTAGTTCGTCCCGTCCATCTTGACAATTGGTGCCGAACCTTTGAAGGCACCTATGACGAGCATATCTAGTTTATGATCTGACATGATGCCGGAGAAGAGCAACTACTGATAGACCAAGAAAATACTGTCTACCAAGACCTTGTAGGATCCAAGTGCATAGGTAGACGATTATGCACTTGAATCAGACATAACGTCGAGTCCTAGGAAGAACGCGGCACCGAGTAGAGGCTGTGAGAGCCCTACTTGACAAAGACGGCGACTGAGAGGCGACGGCGGCTGCTGGACAGCGGTGGGGGCGTGCCGCTGTGGCTGGCGGCAGGTGCAGGTGCTGGGGGGAAAGGGTCCCGGCGGCGTTAGGTGGCCGCTAGGGAGGCCCTGCGGCAGAGAGGGGCCGGTGTGGGGGCCCCGCGGCGGTGGAGAGGGCCGTTGGGAAGGCCCTTCGGCAGTGGAGGGGCCGGTGGGAGGGACCCGGCGGCGGTGGGAGGCCGGTGGGGAGGGAGAGAGGGTCCGAAACCCTAGAGGGGGGGGGGGGGGGGCGGTGGAAAAACCCTAGGTTAGGGTCATGGCTCTGATACCATGTTAGACTATTTCGATACTTTATTCCATAGAGCCCTCGGGTCTCTTATATAGGGAGAGAGCCCTTGGGTAAATTACATGAGAGGTACATAAAGAAACTGAAATAATAAATAACATCAAAGACGAACAACTATCTCTACAGTATTCGTTTTTAAGAGGATATGGTTCTTGTATTTCTAAATTAGGTGAATACGAATACGAATATTCTAAATGATTTTTTTGCGGATACGAATCTGAATATTAATATTGAATTAACGAATACAAATGCAAAAATGAATACGAATATGAATATTCATATTATATATAATAAATTTTTAGTCTTAAACCATAAACCCAAAGAATCGAAATAATCACGTTCCCCCAACTACCCTTCCCCCCACCCTAGCCCTAGCCCTCCCCTCCCACGCTAGGGCCACCACCCTGTCGCTTCCTCCCTGCCCTCCCCCACCAGGGCCACCCTTGCCGGCCTGCTGCTTCCTCCCCTATAGGCATGCCGGCATGCCCCTCTTCCTCCCCAACTCCCCTCCCCTGCAGGCCTGTGGCTAGCCGTAACCCCTAACCTCTACCTCCCATGCTGCCATCCGCCTCCTCTGACCTAGTGATATCAGTGGGTCGGATTTGGGGCGGATACCAATAATCCCAAACCCGTACCGATTTATAAAATCACTACCCATACCTGTTCATTTATTAAACGGGTAATTTCTACTGGGACCCCTTATACCCGGTGGATAGTGTACCCAATGGGTAATCACATATTCAACATAACAAAATTTTAAGCTCTTCATAAATGTACATAAGATTCTCACACGTAGATTAAATATAGGGAGATTATGTAATATGATGGTATACAAAGACGTGCAATGTGTAGGAAATATTAAAGATATACATATATTAAGTGTTTAACTCTTTGGGTTGATAATTTGTATTTACTGAAGATAAAAAAAGTAGTCAAATATGAATAAATTGATGGAAAGGAGAAAATTGAGTCGGATTTGCATATATGTATATCGACACGTATTAGATATTAAGTGGATATGGTGAGTTTGACTCAAATGCAATACACATCTATATTTATATTTTTTTTATTCGTGTTTAAGGCGGGTTCGGGTTCGGGAACCCGCAAGGCAAACCCAAACCCATACCCATATCTGGATGGGTAACAAATTCAAAACTCAAACCCGTCCAAAAATAAACAGGATGGGTTTCAGGTCGTTTAATGGGCGAGTTCGGATAAGATGCCGAATGGGTGTGTACCTAAATTGATATCCCTACCCCAACCTCCACCTCCCACGCTACCATCCGCCTTCCTCGACCTCTGCCTCCCCTTGCTGTCCTCTACCACATCGACCATCCTCCACCTCGACGTGACCTTTTCCTCCCCAAGCCTCCCTTCGCCTCCCCTAGAGCACTCTGCCTCCCCTGGCCTCCGCCCCCACGCCGCCTTTGCCTGCCCCTGACCTCCGCCTCCCCTCACCGTCCTCCACCTCCCATGCCGATGATATTGCCCTCCACCTCCCTGCAACCCTTGCCCAACCTCCGCTCAACCTTCATTCATCGGTTGCCGTTTAAGAGATCCATCATTCATCACAACTAGTTTTTTCTACTGTTATTGTTTCATTCTAAATTCTATGGGAGGTTTTCATCAGACTGGTGCATCTTAAATTCTTCTTTGCAGCCAACTTCGCTCCGTCGCAGCCGCAACCTCCCTCTCAGCACAACCATAGCCAATCTGGTGTAACATCTTAACTTTTATAATACCTTAAAAGTTAACATTCATTTGGATATTCGTATTTGTTCGTAAAAGATTCGTATTCGTATTCGTATTTTAAGGATATGGATCTCGATTTTTTACATTCGTGCAAAATTCGTATTCGTATTCATATTCGTAAAATAATATAAATATGATAATGGTATGATCTGAATTCGCATTCGTATTTGTTCGTTGAATTCGCATTCGTATTTGTTCATTTGCATTCCTAGTATATCATCTCAGCTTGATCATGCAGTTTGCACTTGTCGGGTTACTGATTTCTGATCTTGTGTGTATTTTCTTAGTTAAGAGATTCGGAGACCCAGACAAGAAAAAAAGTGATAAAGCTGAAGTCGTGCAGTTTTTATATTTGATTTCATGAATAAGCTAAGAAAAGATGCAGCAGCAATAAGATGCCTTTCTTGCAAGGAATGAGATTTCTGTTTTAGTGATCGCATGATGTGCGTGCAGATTTATTGCTTGTTTAATTTTCGTTTTTTTTGTGTGGAAACATTTGCCAGTGAAAGCGGTGGATTTCCACGACATCCACAACTTTTTCACTCAGATTAGGAAAAAAAGATATATAGATAAATAGATAGATAGATTGATAGATAGCAGGCCGACGACATTGTTCTATCTTTGTCTTGAGTTGAGCACCAATTGTTGGTAACATTTATAAGATCTGGTCGAGGTATGCCCTTCTTCCTTAGGAGGCACATCTTTTGAAGGGTGACATCGGCCCTTTGGTGGTTCGACCTTGGTGGAGGAGTCGTTTTCGTGATGGTGCAAGACCATTTGCAAAGTCGGCATCGAAACATATTCGGGTCTCTGGAGTTCCTTTGAGGTGTAGACACCTTGATATTATCAGGGCTTGTTTATCCCCGTTGGGAAATGTTATTTTGCTTCTTTCGGATGGCCTCAAGCCAGGCGATGACTCTGATGTCCTGGAGGAGTTGTCGGGGTCGCCTTGCCCTTTGTCGGAGGTGACGACCTTGGTTGTGGGTCGGACCTCCTTCCTTCTTGGTCTTACGGTGATGGCTGATGTTTTTGACGGATTCTCCTGATAACTATGAAGATCCTTTGAACGGGGGAGGAAGAAAGCTGGCAGAGGAGGCCATGCATGGATGCTCGACGTCAGTGATACTGGAGGAGGCGGTCGGATTCAAGGTGTTGATTGCTTACCCAATGGGAGGAAAGAGCTGCTTTTCCAGGAATTATTGACTGGGGGAGTTAATGCATGTAATAACTCGCATTTGCCAAATCGAGAAAATTTTGAATTTCAAAACCAAAGTTATGAGGACCCGATGGGGAGAACCTTTTCTGAGATGGAAACCATGCCATGCACAAGTATGTCAAAGATGGAAACCATGCCATGCATGGGTACGTCAAAGATGGAAGCCTTGCCATGTGCGGGTACGACTGGCGCCATGTAGATAAAAAAGGAAACAACTATCATTATTAGTTTCGAGCAAATCGGGGATTACAGAGGGTGTGGTCCCGCATGTCTTGGGTACGTCGAGTGGCTCTTCCGTACAGGGCACCTTGGATATCTCTGGCCATGCTAACATGGCTTTGGCTGTGGATTTCTCGTGGTACTCGGGCATTGATCAAACATTGGCGACTGATGCAAGCAAGGTTGTGTTTTCTGTCGGGGGTGGAGGTTCGTTCACCTTCGTGAGTTCGGAGAAGTTGGCGAGAGGGTGTTAGGTACGTAGTGGAAAGTGGGAGAATTGAGGGGGAATTGGCAGGGGAAGTGCGGTGAAGGGGTTTTTGAATCCTTCCAAAAAACGACGTCGTTTGGAGGGTGAGTTGGGGCATCCAAAGGTAGTCGAGGGAGAAACAGAAACACATGCTTCGGAGGAACGGGCTGTGCAAGATGTTTTTGGCTCAGTAGAAGGTGGACATCTAGTAGAAAAGTGGTCGGTGGAGTCTTTGTGGCAGCAGGTGGTTAGGTGCATTCATGTGGAGTTGGCAGGGGAAGCCCCCTTTGTTAACAGAAGATCATTTTATGGAATGTGCATGGCCTGAGGCATCAAGAGAAGAGACGAGCTATCGAATCTTTTCTAGATGATTGGCGTGCAGATGTGGTCTGTTTGCAAGAGACAAAATTGGAGATTTGGGACCTTCCTCGATGGAGATCACTCTCGTGGGCTAGACTTTTAGAGTTCAGAACGGTGGCCTCAAATGGGGTGTCAGGTGGCATCCTTGTTGGTTGGAATGGTGACTTATTGGATTTGAGTGATTTGGTGAAAGCTCAACACTCGTTGTCGGTGGTGTTGTTGCACAAGACAGACAGTGTTCGCTTTCTCCTTTCTGCAGTTTATGAGCCTTTAGGTGTGCTTGGTGGATCGGGCCTTTGGGATGAGCTATGTCTGATCCGGGCGAGATATGAAGACCTTCCTTGGATCGTTGGTGGTGATTTTAATGTCACTTTATTATCTTCGAATTGGCCTCAGAATCGAGGTGGGTTGGATCCTGGTTCACCTGCTTTTAGGGAGTTTGTTGAGGAGCTGATGAATCCACGATTCATCGCCTTTATTCTTTTATTTTAGCTTCATTTTCTTAGTCAAACACATGTAAATACCCATTAATTTCATAATTTTACCATTTTGCATGCATTTGCTAAAATTGCATTTTTAACACTTTTTGTACATAAATAAAAGAATAAAGAAGAAAAGAAAAAGAAAAAAAATAAAGGATGTACTTATGCAATAAATACAGACTGACCCAAACCCCGAGAGAAGGTCAAGACTTGACCTGATCGACCAGGAATAAAGTAGGGGGAGATAGGGTCGTTTGTCAGAAAAATCAAAAATATCTTGTAAATATTTTTCATGTATATTTGTACAAAACTTACATTATTTTATTTGTACATAATTTGACCTCAAACTAATTATTTTTGTAAATAAAAGTTGTAAATAAAATTGTGTTGTAAATAATAAAAATATTTGTAAAATAAAATATTGTATATATTGCAAATAATTACACCCAGAAAAAGCCACAAAGTGATAATTGAAACATCAATTCCGGCTCCACACAAGCTCAAATTGAACCAACCTCACTTCCATCATACTATAAATTAAATTATCTTTCAAATGGCTGTGGTTTCATTATTTTTGGAGCTACGGTTAAAAAGTCGGTTTTCTGGGGTGTTTTGTACAGTTTTCCCATATACTTGTTGTATATTCATATTTATTTTTATAATGTATATATTTGTAAATACTACTTTCATTAAAAATAAAAAAATAAAAAAAAAGATAAAAATTTAAAAAATCTTATATAAAAATATTTCCTTATTTGTACCTATGTATATTGTATTATATGTGTATAATATATGTATACAATTAATTTCCCTAAATAAAAATTACCAAAAAATAATTATCTCACATTAATTAATTTAATTTATTTAATTACGAAAATCATATGTAATTATTTAATTTATTGGGTTTATTTGAATTCATTTGATTTGATAACTTACCTTTTATGTAAAGATTTGATTTTGTGCCTAAAATAGCCACCATTAAGGTGGTTAATTGATTTTTGGGAATTATTTAATTTATTTATTTTAATTAATTATGAAATTCGTTTTTAATTAATTATTTATTTTATTCATTCAATCATTTTATTTAATTAACCAATAAACACTTTCCTCATTTGTGAATATCTTCCATTTTTGATTTTCTTCTCTTTTTAATGGGCTCCTCCTCCCTCATTCACACTTGATCAATCTTTGGCGGAGAGGAGCCCAGTTTCCGAGAGGTTTCTTGTTGAAGAGGGTCCTAGTCTCCGATCCAGCCGGTGACAGCGGCTTGAGCTTCGTCGAGGCCATCATGGCTTGTCCGATCCCCGAGGTGAGATCCACTTTTACTTGTTGTTTTTCTTAGGTAATCGTAGAGTTAGATCTTAGCGTAGGAGTAGGAAGTAATTTTTAGATTAAAAATTCCAAAACATTTCTCCACATAATTCGCCTCCGACACCAATTTTCATCTCATTTCGTTATCCCTCCATATTCACGTTCTACCTCACGCAACCACACATCTCCGACCACGTACGGTGGTCGGAGAATCGGATCCATCCCCCGCATTTCCATCGGATCCCCATTCACCTACTCTATTTTTGTTTATAAATAAAAAAATGTATCTTGTTTCCTATTCCATATTTTTGCAAGATACAATAAAAAATAAATCATTTTTTTGTTCTCTCTAACATTTGTTTTGCAGGTATAATAAAAAGAAAATAAAAAATTGTTTTTATCTCTAACATCTTTTGTTGCAGGGAAAATTAAAAAAAATAATTTTTTTCCTCTAACTATTGTTTTGCAGGTCCATTTAAAATAAAAAAAACATAAAAAAAATTAAAAAAATTCCTTTCTCTTTTATTTACATTTGCTGTTAAAAAAACCAAATATATATATATATTTTAACCTCTTCATGCACGTTACAGAATAATAAAAATAAAAAAAAACAAAAAACAAAAAAATAAAGCAGCAGGGGTTGTCACCCCCGCCGCCCTTCTCCCCCGCGCGTGCGAGGATCTCCACCAACGCGGCCTCAGCCGCTCCGACCGCCAGCACCTCCGCGCGCCTTTCCCAGCGCGGCCTTGTCGCCGGCCGCTCACCTCCAGGCCACCTGCAACCGCCGCCCGCACTGTCCAGCCACGCCCCGCGACCCCTCCGCCATCTCCATCGCGCCACCCGCGCGAATCCCCCGCCGTCGAGCGCGCGCCGCCCTAAGCACGCTTCAGCCTGCGTGGCCACCCCCCGCGAGTGACGCGCGCTGTCTCCAACTTCACCTCCGCTCCAGGCACGCGCGCGGCCCCGCCGCCCGCGCCCTCCGATCGCTCCAGGCACCGCCGTTCTAGGCCGCGCCTCCGCAGCGGGCCCGCGCAGCCGACCAGCCTCGCCGTTCTCCGCCGATCGAGCCCCGCCTTTGCCATCCGTTCAGCCATCTTTGTCTTGTAGAAGAAGAAGGGCGGCACCGCCCTTGCCGCCGTTGGAAAGAAGAAGAAGCAGCGGCCCCCTTGCTCCTTGAGAAAAGAAACGAAGACAGGGAACCCTAGTTGTTGGATTTATTTTAGTAAAATATTGGACAAATTGCGGATTCTCCTCAAAAGTTTACACAATTGCAGAACAAGCCCCAGGCTCTAGAAGATCATGTGCCATGCACATGCTAATTGGGTAAACTGCATCTTCGATTCCTATTTTTAAATATGTTTATTTTCAGTCCAGAACTTCGAATAATTGCATGTTAGCCCTGTGCTTCCAGAACTCTAATTTGCTTAATCTTTTTAATGGAATAAATGTTATGCGTGCTGTGAAAATTCTCAAAATAATTTTGTAAACTCCTTCTATGGTCTTCTTCATTGTATAAATTTTTCATTAATTTTTATTGTCTTTTAATATTTTTAAAAAATCAAAAACATTGTCTTTTTCCTTTCCTACACTTTGAAAATCCATAAAAAAACCGAAATATATCCTAAAAAATCTAAAAAAATTAGTTTCGGTGTATTTTGATCTCTTTTAATTTCTAACCAATTTTGGTGAATTTTGCATTTATAAAACTCCAAAAAAAAGTGTGAAAAATGAAAAATCTTAAAAAAAGCGTAGAAAATAAAAGAAAAATCCAAAAATAGTGATCCTGGTCTCCATTTGTAGATATTGTTTTGTAGTGTCTCTTAAAAATAATTCTCAGGTATTTTGAGCATTTAAAGAATTTTAAAATTGAAAAATACTCCTGGTTGTGAATAGTCTCTTTATTTTCCACTATTTTCTTTTTAGAAAATCACAAAAACATTAGAAAATTGCGAAAAAATTATCAAAAATACTTTAAAACATATAAAACACAAAAACATTTTATTTGGACTTTTCTGTATATTTTTGATCATTTGGAAAAATACAAAAAAAGTGTGTATTGTGTATTTTACCACTTTTATTCATTTGTGCTTATTCGAAAAATATAAAAAAATATAAAAGTAAAAAAAAACACTAAAAATCATTTTCTGAAATTTGGCTACTTAGTTTTTAAATCGTGCTCCTTGTGTTCGACCCTGGTCGCTATACCAGGTAAAAAGAATAGCGAAAAACCGCTTACATTTCTTCATTGATTTATCTTATCTGAAGTGGTTTAAATATAAATTTTTCTCGTTGACCGATTCAAGTGGTTGAGAACAACGACAACAATTGTGAATTATTTTATCAATCTCGACCGCGTCGGATTTTGTGTCATCAGGAGCTCTGATTGGAAGTCTTCGATGCTTTGAACTCCCGTTTTACGTGGCGGAATACATCCTCATGATCTAGGTTGGATCGATTTCTATATTTGACAGAGCTGTTGGAGGCCTTCCCGTTGGCTTCTACTAGGTCCTTGCCACGTGCTCACTCTGATCATACACCCATTTATTGGGACTGGTGAATCGGTTCAGTTGGAAAGCCTCTTTCGATTTGAGCACTCATAGCTCTTAGAAGAGGATCTCGGAGATCGTATTGTTCAGTGCTGGAGGGGGATAGATTCATCTGGCTTGGCATCTAGGGATATGACATCTTGGTTGAATGCACTTCGGTCCATGTTGGTGGACTTTCGTAGGGAGTTCCGGATTCGTCATAGTGAAGGAAGGGATTTAGCCCAGGCTGAAGTGACTAGGCTGGATATCATCGAGGATGCTAGGGAGCTATCTGAGGAGGAGAAGTTGATAAGGTTAGCTCACCAAGAGGTTCTTTTAGAGAAAATAAGAAGAGAGAAGTAGAGTGGAAACAACGTTCAAGGCAAACATGGTTGATGGAAGGAGATGCGAATACACATTTTTTTTATGCGGTAGCAAATGGCAGGAGGCGGAGGAATTGGATCCATTCTTTGGAGGTAAAGGGAGTGCGGGTGGAAGGAGAGAAGGAGATCGGGGCTGCAGTTGTTGACCACTTCAGGGAATTGACTAGGAGAGATCATCTTGGTGGAGTTCATTGGTATGATAGAGATGTGCCTCAAGTTTCAGAAGTACATGCATCTCAGTTGGTATGCCTTTTCACGCTTTAGAAAGTCCGTACAACAGTTTTTGATCTTAATGCAGATGGTTCTCCAGGCTAGATGGGTTTCCTACTTTCTTTTTCTGTGAATTCTGGGACTTGGTGGGCTAGGACGTGTTAGGTGTGTCGGAAGAATTGAGGGGGGGGGGGAATCATGGTTTTGATCGGTTAAATCGATGCTTACTTTTCCTCTTGCACAAGAGAGAGGTGGTGGATAGAATTGAAGATTTCATGCCTATTGCTCTTTTAAATGCAATATATCTCATCGTTGCGAAAGTCCTTGCTAATAAGATACGTGTTGTATTGGGTGACATTATCAGTGACTTCCAGACAGCTTTTGTTCCTGGGAGACTTGTGATGGATGGTGTAATCATTGCCTGAGAGATTATTGCTGATTGGAAAAGAAGAGAGGTCAAAGACTTACTTTGGAACACTGACTTCTCTAAACTGTATGATTGTGTTAGCTGGAAGTTTATCTGAGCACCGCTTTCCAGACGTGGTTTTCCAGATGAGTGGATTAGCTGGATGAAGAGGTATGTGACGACGACTTCTTACTCAGTGTTAATTAATGGAAGACCAGAGGGTGGCCTTTTCCAGCCGCAAAGGGGGGTTAGGCAAGGATGCCCGCTGGCTCCTCTTGTCTTTGTTATTGTGGCAGATGCGCTGTAAAGGGTGGTTACTTGTGCGGTGGAGGGAATTTTTTTCAGGGTTACAATTCAAATGGTTTGTCTACCCAATATTACAGTATGCTGATGATACAATTTTGTTTGTGGAAGGTGGAGCTCATGAAGCTGAGGGAGTTGCTACAGTGTTGGAGCTATTTGGGGTTGTCTCAGGGTTGAAACTCAATGGGAAGAAATCAGTTTTTGTTCTCTTTGGTCTTTTAGAGGAGGAGATCAAGGCATGTGGGGCATTCCTGCGCTCACAACGGGGATCTCTACCAATCACCTATTTGGGGTTACCTGTGGTGGACAACAGTCTAAAGCAATCACATTGGTTACCTGTGATTGAGAGGCTTGAGCGCAATCTTGCGGGCTGGCGTACTTCTTGCCTATTACATGGGTGAACGCTTGGTGCTCTTGAGGTCGGTAGACTCTGCGATTCCTGTTTTCTTCCTATCATCCTGCTTGGGGATTAATAGACGGCTGGAGTCATTTATGCGTAGATTCTTTTGGGTTGGTACTCCGTTGGTTAGTTGGAAGATCGTGACACCTACTAAGGCAGATAGTGGTTTGGGAGCCCTAACCCTTGAGGTGATGAACAAGGTCCTACTAGCTAAGTGGGTCACTCGTATTTGGGGTAACTGAGGAGGATTTATGGTGTGACAGGTAGCCTAGAGTGGCGTCCCAGTAGAGTGGTAAGTCCTTCTAATTTCTGGCGAGGCGTTTGCTCAATACTTCCCCAGATTTCTCCATATCTAAATCCTGTGCTGAGGGATGGTGATGAAGTTATTTACTGGACTTGGGCAGATGGTGCTTTACTATGAAAAAGGCCTACAGAGTTTTATTTACAGCCTTCGTTTTTGATCTGGGAATTGCAATGCCATTATTTGGGCAATCACGATCTTGGAGGATTCCTAAAAAAGTGAAAGTTTTCCTTTGGTTGTTCGAGAGAGAGAGAGCGAGTAATGACCGTGCTTGGAGGTTCATGCTTTTTGGTGCTAACGGTTCTTGTAAGCGATGTGGAGAGAAATTGTAGGATGTAGATCATCAGTTCTTCCGTTGTTCCTCCTCTAGACAGATTTGGGTAGGGGCCAACTTACCTATTGCATCCTCTAAAGTCAGAGACTTTTGGGAATCCATTGGACTCCCGCAACTTGGCAAAATAATGGAGAAACTTAATGCGACATCTATTTTGTGGGCGATATGCTTGGTAAGAAATGAAGTTATTTTTCGAGGGGAGAGATTTTATATTGAAAATATAGTAGAACATTCCAGACTCATTCGTGGGTCTTGATCATTATAACCTTGTATCTAATTTATGAATATAAATTTTTGAGTGTCTACTTCCACAACACCCTTTTTCTTTTAAAAAAATCACTTTTAACATTGTTACCTTTAGGGTGTGTTTGGATAGTGGGTTTAGGTGGGTTAAACTAGTAGCAGGTAACCCATTTTTTGGTTTGGGTGTTTGGATAGAGGGTTAAACTGTGGTGGGTTAGAAGTGGGTTTATTATGATCTGATTGTATTGAAGTTTGAAAAAATGAGTAGTTATTGTGATGCGATTGTATTGGAGTTTGAAAAAGTAAGTAGAAGTGGAGTAGTTTATAATTTTTATATGATATGGTGGTATAATATATTATTTTTTTGATGGAATTGATGATGAGGATTAATTTATTTAATTTTTTAAAAAATAAAAAGTGGGCTCCACTTAGAAAGAGAAAGAGTGGATTAGGGAGGGTAAACCACCCCAAAGAGGTTTACCCCCTAACCGAACATTACCTTAGAGTGAAATAGAGCGTAGAAGTTTTTGTACTTTACTCTTGAAAAAATTCAAAATGCAAGTGGCCTTTTTTTCCCTGTACTGTTCTCAAAGCTTATCTTTCGGCTTCTCAAAGGTACTCATATGTTGAATTAAAGAATTCCGTGGTTAAGGGACCAGCGTTGAAACTATAGAATGAATTGAAGTGAAGCGAAGGTTGTGAAGCTCAACGACCCCTCGTATCCCCCGTCAAAGAGAAAGCGCGACAGAGAGGGATGACGACTCCTCGATCCCCTCAACACCGGCGCGTCAAGTAAGCTCATGCTTAATTCCATGCTTATAAATGCACCAACATGCGTTCTCAATTGTATACCATCAAGTACGAACAACGCACAGCATGGGAGGTTGTGAGAGCACCCCACGCGGAAGAGCCACCACCACCGTCGAGGCGAACGAGGAAGAAGAGGATGCCAGCGTTCTCCCGGTCCTGGCTATCGTGGCCGCAGCGGGGCTTCTCGTGTGGGCGCTGCATCCCGGGGGCAAGAGGAAGATGATGAAGGCGCCTGGGAGGGATTACTATATCCCCAGGGCAGACTTCGAGTGTGACCCCAAGAGCTACTTCCGTGGCCTCCGTGACCCCTTTTGCTGATGTCAGAGGATCCGCTGCTGATACCTCTATCGTGTTTTGATGATGATGCGCCAATTCTGCAGTTGCGTTCTTTTTGTTTTCCGTCAATGTCTCGCGCGTGGTTGCTGCTGCTGTTGTGTTCGTTTCAATGTTGCTGTTCTGCTGCACTGTTTTGTTGCATCATTGTGTTTGTTCTAGAAATCGTTGCGCAACTTACGTCTTATGAATTGGTTTTGGATGGTTTGTGATCGATGATGTCATATGGAAACCTCCAAACAGAAAGAGTAGATCTTAGTTTAAGTAGATAAAAATCTAAAATTATCTCTTGATTATTCCTGAAGTTAACTTTTATGTCGTGGACTCTCTTCGCATATAAATCCTTCTGTATCTGTCCCTGCTGGTTGATAAAGTTGTATATAATTTACTGTAGGATCTCATCTCTTGCCAAAACTTCGTTCATAAGATAAGTTGATTGCAGTATATATATATCCGTGTACCAATGATTAATTGTCGAATGCAATATCGTTGCCGAAGTCAAGTTATGGTTTTAGGGTTGCCCTGATGCCATTTCATTCATCCTTTCCATTTCTGACAAAACAATCAAGCCCTAATACCATAACCCTAAACCTTCTGCTAAGTAATTGACAAGGCTCATCGTTAAGGAAACAATATAATTATATTGTGATCTATCCGAGAAGTCTGCTGTAACTTATCTGCAAATACCCAAACTATAATGTGTATCAATTCGGATCTAATGTACATTCGTAATTCATTTCTATTTGTTGTCACCGCCTTTCTCTAACACTATACATGATGGGTATTGTTTATCATTAATTTTCATTCATACTAGCAAGTATAAATAATGTTCCTTTCTATCTACTTTGATGGTAGTTTATTTTTTCAGACAATCAATTACTGAGAGCTCTTGTAAGGTGGAAGAGGATCCTCTAAAATTGGCATTTTTTAAAAGGAATTTATGTTGCTTAAATTTCTGACGGAATGTTTGATCAATAAGATAAAATAGTAAATAAGCTCAAATTTGAGTTAAATTTGTGGGATATGTAGAGCATTGATTAATGTATGAGTCACGAAGTTGTAAATTATGATAAAAATTGCCCAGCAATGAATACAGATGCATATGGATGGGAGGATTGGATTTTGTCTTAATTCGTGTTCAATCCAATTTTAATGATTTTTTTTCAAATCTAATCCAATCCATCAAATATATAAATCCGATCCAATTCATTGGATTACATATTGGATCGGAATTTTATAGTTACATTTTCTCGCTCAATAATCTACTCTTGCATATTTATATTTTATAACACGCGGGCCCTCTAACATTTGAATAATGAATTAAAAATCAATAATATGAATAGATGTAAAGAAAATAAAAGAAAAATCATATAATCAAATGGAAGTTGAAGAATTCCATTAATTCATTATGATGTTGAAGACCACACGATCAAATTAAAGAATTATATTGAATTTAAAATTTATTTTATTTTTAATAAATAATGTGTTAGTTTTCTTTTTTTTTTCAATTTATTTTCTTTAAATGATTCAAATAAGAATAATAAAAGTTACCAAATCAAGATAAATAAATAAAAAATGTTATCTCTGTCATCACATAAATATAAAGACAAGATTTTTTTCGATAAAACGGTTCATATTCATTCATCTTAAAAAATCCAGAGCAAGATGGAGTTTAGTACAGGCCAAAAACAAAAGAGGGGGAATACACAGTGCCCCCAATCGCAACCAAATACAACCATTAGCCAACGTTCGAGGTAATATAAAAATTAAACAGACTAGAGTGATAAGCATAACGATATCAGTCCCAAAAATCCATCCCTATGTTGTGGTCTTCAGCAGAGCGCCTCCATCATGTCCAACCGTCTCATATCAACCTCCGCTGGGTGCGTTTGGAGGATCTTGTTCCTGGAGTTAGCGCAGAGCTATCTTTAGCTGGACAATATCATAGTTATGAGCAAGTTATACAGAGTTTGTTAATAATGTTATGAGGAGATGAATATAAGCATCTAGCAGTAGATGTGGGGTAAAGTTAATTTCTATTCTTGTCCCGAAGATGTTAGCCTGGACCATATATCTCCTTCTTGCGTGCCCATCCTTGTCTCGCAGATGGTGCATGCCTCTAAGAGTAATTTATGTTTGTCTATAGGTATTTCCTTAAAGATGAGCCTGCATCGACTTTTCCAAAGTTGCCACCAAACCGTAATCTTGAAACATAGAATTCTAACCTCTTTATCCGTGAGGTTCGTGGTCTGGTTCCGATATAGCATGTTGAGTAATTCTTTAAAGTTTGGTTCCATGTCACATAAGAGAAATATATCTCTAATTGTTTGACATTCGTCGAAAATGTGTGTATAGTTTTCTAGCCCATTATTACACAGGTAGCATCTGTTTACCCACGGTATTTTCCATTTTTCGAAAGAGTCTTGTGTTGTAATCATATTATGTGCCATCATCCATATGAAATAGTAGGCTCTTGGTTCTAGAGGCCATTTTCTAAATAATGAGTATACTAATGACCTGCTACCTCCATCTGAAAGGAGGTAGTATAATTGTTTTGTTGTGGAGATTCTTTTGTCCGGTGAGGTGGGGAATATTGTTTTGTCTGTTTCGTCCCTGCGTAGATGGTGGAATACATTTGTCAGTGACTCCTTCAATCTAAGTCCTTCATGCGAGAGTGCTAAAGGTAATTTATTTTGTAGGGCTTTAAACCAGTTGAATCTTGCTAGCCACGAGTTTAGTCCCTTCTTCACAGATACGAAGCGATTCTTGATATATGGCATGATGAGCGGATAAGTCTGTTCCAGTGCTGGGGAGCCTCCTAATTGGTCTTTCCACAACGATGAGAGAGTCCCATCCCCGAGTTTTTTTATGAATCACCGGTAGCAGTGATTTGAAACCCTTATATGAGATTTCCAAATCAATGAGTGCGAACGCTTAGGGGTACACCACAGTGTTATGGGACCCCCTTTGAAGTGTGAGAAGCTAATCGCCAATGACACCCAAGGTCTCACAAAATCTGCAATGCGAATTGCCGACTTTGTTAACAGTGCATTATTGAAAGATCGAAGGTTAATAATTCCCCAACCATCGTTTAGATTTGGCCTAGTTACTTTTGACATGCCACCTTAGCCTTTGTTTTGAGGTTTTCATCAGTCCCCCATAAGAAGTTTCGTCTAAGTCTATCAATCTTTTTAACAATACCCTCCGACATCTTCAGACATGACATCTCATGTATTATGGTCGGTGTTAAGGCTGAGTTTAGCACATTTATCCTAGCCGGAAGCGGTAGAATCTTGGATTTCCATCCTTGAAGCTTTGCCGCAAATTTATCAATGGTGGATGACCAATCTCTCATCGTCCTCCTATGTTTCGTAATTTTGAAACCAAGGTACTCCATAGGGAAAGATCCCTCGGACCAATTTAGAATGTCCTTGATCTTGGCATTTTCAACATCCGATAAGTTCATCGAATAAAAGGAGCTTTTCTTTTCGCTAATGCGAATGCCTGACATTTTACCAAAGATTTTTAATGAGGTGGTTACATTTTTGAGGCTCTCTTCTTGGTATTCCAGGAAATTGAGTAGATCATCTGCAAATTGGATATTAGTAATCTGGGTTTGCATTCCATCTCTCATGAATCCCCTAAATTTCTTTCCTTTTACTAATTTGAGCAGCATCGCATCAAGGATTGACATTGAGTGTATGAAGAGAAGAGGTGAGAGTGGGTCTCCTTGTCTGACTCCTCGCTTAGGGTGCAAGAATCCCGATGAAGTTCCATTGATTTTAAATGAGATACCCGTCATTTTTAAAAGTGTCGTAATCCACTTGATGAAAACCTTAGGATATTTTGTCACCCTCAACACTTCTAGGATGAAGGGCCACTTTAAAGTATCAAATGCTTTTCTGAAGTCTATTTTTAACACTATCGCCTTAATTCTCCTTCTATTCCAATCATGGATAATCGAAGATGTAACAAGGAAGGCATCCGCTGCGGGTCTGTTCTTCAAGAAGGCATATTGGGATGGTGGTATGTTGTTCGCAAGAAAGGATGTCCATCTATTAGCTATTACTTTGGATATTATGCGTATCGGTAGATTGATCAAGCTAATTGGTCTATAGTTTTCTATGTTTTCCATTCCACCTTTCTTATAGATTAAAGAAACAAGCGTGTTGTTTAGATGTCTGAAATCCGATGTCTTAAATCCTTCACTCTGTATATTTGATATCATGTCCATAAAATCAGGTTTTAGCAGGTGCCAACATTTCTTTACAAACTCAATTGTGAGTCCATCAGGTCCCGGTGCTTTGTTGTTTCTAAATGTTCTAATGTTGTCCTGTATTTCCTTCAGAGATATGGGACTGTAAAGATTGATGGGTCCTCTAATTTGATTACTAAATCCAAAGGTATTTCCACCACGGGGCCTCTAGTCATCCCCTCTTCCTCATCTTCAAATAATTTTGTATAGAAATCTACCACAACCCTTGTGATCTCTTCTCTACCCTGTACTATGACCCCCCTTTCATCTTTTAAAGCCACGATTAAAATTCTGCCCGATTTCTTGGATGCCATTATTTTCATGAACTTAATATTCTCATTACCTATTTGTATGTAATTTATCTTTCCTCTCTGCTCCCAAATCATTCTCTCGTCATTTCTAAGCGACTCCAACTTACGGTACAGTTCTTTTAGATTTTCAGCTGCTCCCGTGTGACCGACTTTATTACATTCTCCTCCCTCCTTATGTCTTCCTCAATTCTTGTTATTTCTTTATTTATATCCGGGATTTGTTGCCCGCTCCAGAACTTCATGTATCCACGTAATCTTTTCACCTTGACCGCCCATCTGTGGAAAGGGTTGTCGGAGATAACCTCATTTGTCCATGAATCCTTAACCATTGTCATAAAAGACTATTTTTGTAACCAGAAGTTTTCTATCCTAAAGGTACGATTTGTAAATCTATATGATCCTCCTCGTAGTAATAAGGGATTATGATCAGAAAAAGTTTTTGGTAATCTCCTTGCTTGGGCGCAAGGGAAAGCTGTGTGGAAGTGTAGGTTCACCAGGATACGATCAAGAATGGCCCATGATTCGCAATATGGAGATCCAGACCAAGTGAATGTTGTCCCTCTCTCTTTTTTTTCAATAAGGTTTGAGTTGTTTATCCACCTATCAAATCTTTTGTCAAATATTTTTAGTGGTTTGTTCGATACACGGTCTGTTCTATTTCTAAGCAGGTTGAAGTCACCTACCAAAATCGATGGGATATCCCTTAAATTTAGTAAGTCAAGCGAATCAAGGAATTCATTTTTCTGTCATCTATCGGCGGCCCATAAATGTTTATGAGCCGACAAATCACGTTATTCTGTAGCAATTGAATTCAAAGAGACTGAAGAAAGGGTGGTCTATTTGGTTTACCACAGAGATCTTGTGGCAATCTCATCCGGTCATAATTCCGCAAGTCTGCCCAAGTCCGTTTGTATGCCAATGAAATCTTTCCATTGGTGAGTTTATTGGAAGTCTTGGAGTGGTAATTGTTTTTGTCTCTTGCAAGCAAATGACATGAATGTTGTATTTAGTCACCAGGTTCTGCAATCTGCCCATTTTACTAGGTCCACCAATGCTCTTATATTCCAACTCAACACAGTGAATTCCATTATGCGTGTATAGTATTTGAACGCTTCAAAGTCTTTGAGATCTTTTAGAAATGAATAACTTCTATTTCAAATTTAGTAATCTACCTATTCATTGCATAGCTCAATAATAAAATTATTTTTTTCCTTATCGTTTTGAAACGCAAAATAGAAAAAGTCTAGTAGGTTTCTAATTCTTTCTGCCTCCATAGTTGAATTTTGTGGTAGTTCCATATAAAGACAAGATAAATGAATAAAAACGTCATCTCTGTGATCATTGATGAAGTCCATTAATTATTAACTTAGAATCTTAAGATACACCAAAGTCCTGCCACCCACAAGAACATTTGATGAATACCCATTCATCACTCTTTATTCTTTTATTTTAGCAACAAAACCTATGTAAAACACATGTATATTCATGTAAATAGCAATAATTGTCAAATAGCATGCATTGTGTAAATAGGCATATTTAGCATGTTTTTGTGCATAAATAAAAGAATAAAATAAAAGAAAAAGAGGGAGATATTTAGTATAAATATTGAGCGACCTAATCCCAAGGGAGGGCTCAGCGTGGGCCTGACCGTAAAAGATCCCAAGTAGAAAGAGATAGGGAAGCTCATATGTGTACATATACCTATGTATATAAATAAAAATTATTTTCCTCTTAATAAAAGTAAAAATGGGTGTGTATTTATTTGTATATATTTGTAAATATAAAATTAAAACAAAAATGGGAAAAATAAAAGAAAAATAAAAAGAAATCAAATTCCTTCATCATTGTATATATACCATGTACATAGAACCACACATCTATTTATTCTCCCTTGTAAATAAATAATTAAAATCAAATAAAAATATGTACACATTCCACAGTCCATGGTATAAATAAATAAAATAAAAATCATAAAATAAAAATAAAATAAAAACAAAAAAATAAAAATCAAACCCACCTTGTATATATACCATGTATATATGGAAATAAAAGTATTTAGGGTAAATTACAAAAAACAAAAAAGGGACTGATCTTTACATGGATTCCCAAATTAGGGACCGATCTTTATTTTGTAACAAACAAGGGACCGGAGTTTAACTTAACGTTTCAGTCCCTGATGCCGTCAATGTGCGGATAAGCCCAAGCCTTCAGTTGACGAAATTACCCTTTAGCTTTTCACCTTCCCTATTTCTACCCTGACCCAAACATAAGGGGAGGAGGATGACGGCAACAGGTGCACCCCGACCACCACCCCGAACACCGCGACTGTCACGATCCCCTCACCGTCCCTCCTCGCCGCTACCAACACCGACGCCAGCACCCCTCCCAGCACCCTCGCCGAACAACGCCTGTGTTATATAGCATGTTCTCCACTACTGTGGGATTTCCAAGCAGGCATCATGTTCTCTGGGATTTCCAAGCAGTTATATAGCATGGAATATGCTAAACAATATTATTGTTTAGCATGGAATTTTGATAACTATATGACACTGCCCGTGGTATTCAATTGGAATTTTGGTAAATCCAGGAGTTATATAGCATGGAATATGCTAAACAATATTACTGTTTAGCATGGAATTTTGGTAAATCCAGGAGTTATATAGCATGTATAGCATGGTAAATACGCTTCCTGAGTACCTCCCTTCACCTGTGGATCCCCCAGCCTCTGCCACCGTCTTGTCCACGATCATCTCCCTCCCCAGCCATTGCCGCTGTCCCTTTGGTTCCCAACATGAGGAACTCGGTGGTGACGATGTTGCGGCATTCGGTGGCGCTGGGAGGGGTGCAAGCATCGGTGTTGGTAGCGGCGAGGGGATCGTGACGTTCGAAGTGTTCGGGGTTGCCCGTTGCTGTCATCCTCCTCCCCTTCTGTTTGGGTGAGGATAGAAATAGAGAAGGTGAAAAGCTAAAGGGTAATTTCATCAACTGAAGGCTTGGGTTGATCTGCACATTGACAGCATCAGGGACTGAAACGTTAAGTTAAACTTCGGTCCCTTATTTGTTACAAAATAAAGATCGGTCCCTAATTTGGGAATCCATGTAAAGATCGGTCCCTTTTTTGTAATTCTGTATATACCTATATATAATAATATATTGTAAATACATAATTTTTATTTCAAAAAAATAAATAAAAATCACTAAAAAATAATTTAAAAATAAATAAACATTTTTCATGTTTTAAGTTTTTTCAAAATTAATTCATTTAATATTTTTTATTGAATTATCAAATAATTAAGAAAAGCTGGCCCGTGATTGGTCCACGGGGGATTGTTGACCCCCGGTCAACTCTCCCCCGTGGACCCCCTCCTTGCGGATCCGAGTGACCGACCCGATTTCTCCTCTTTTTCCCCGCTCGATCCGATCATCAATTCCTCAAACCTCGGGCTCCAATTGTTCCCTGTGGATCCGAGACCTTCACCCGCATCCTCGCCTAGGGGTCTGTGCTTCACCAAGCCGGACCCGCTACAGTCTTCTCGGACCTGCAGGACTATATAGCTGAACCTCCGGCCGCCAATTCACGTCATCTATGGCGCTGCCCCTTCATCCCAGGACCTCCATTGTGTTCCCTAGAGTGACAGCTGAGTGAGCGTAGTGTCGAAGAGGGGAGAGGATGCTTGTTGCCCCTGATCCGGCGACATCTGCCGCCGTGCACCGCCGCGAGCTGCGCCCGAACCTCGGGACCCGACGAACCCTCGAGGCGACAACCCAGAGCTCCGGGAGCTCATTCCCAGTCGATTGCATTCATCAGGTAGACCATATTCCCCTTAGTTTCCTATAATTTCCGATTACGCCCAATTCGCTCTGCCGCCTTCTCCAATCGATTCCATCCACTCCGATCATCGTTCCGACCATCTGACTTTCCTATCACGACCGCGAGACCCCTCTTCACGTTCTTCACCCACACATCCACCTCGGCTCGTCCCGCAGCCAAGGCTCGACCTCCCCCGCCGTTGCTTCGTCGGAGGTCCTCGCCGCGACCCATCCAGCCACCCACACCACCCCTAACCGGGTCAAGGCAGTTTGCCCTCGACCCAGGAGTCCTCTCGTGCCATTTTGCAGGTCAAAGGAACCTCATCTAGAGGTCCAAGGTTCGAGCACAGAGGCCGAGCTCCGCCTTTGTCGCCGGAGCCCCTCGGAGCTTCCCGACCTCATTGGAGGGGCTCATCAGCTGCGGAACGCCTTGGCAGAGCTCTTCCGCATCTCAGGAGCAGCAGAGGAGGACCCCAACGCGCACAGGAGGCATGCGAACTTTGCCGGCGTCGAGTTCTTGGAGATCCTCCAGCCACCGTCCGATCAGCGCTCAGCCCCAGTTTTGATCACGTCCGTTCATCCACGCGAGTTCTCCATCATCGGATCTATTAGAGGCTCGATTGTGACCGTTGATCCACTGAAGGGGTGCCCTCGCGTAGCAGCCGTTGATCATCTACGTGGCACCCCCTCGGCCGTCCGTGTTAATAAAGGGTAAATTTCTTGTAAGCCCTTGTCTGTTTTGCTATTTCGATTAGGTCCTGTAAATATTTTAGTCAGTTGTTTTTAGTTTGGTTAAATTGCATAGAGGACCTTTATGTTTAGCTTATTTGCATTATAGTCCCTGTGAGTGTGGACCACGTGTTTCGACACGTGAGGACCTAGAATTTTTGCAATATTTACCCTGCAGTTTCTATGTGATATTGGTTGAATGTTTTAAAATAGGAATTGCATTTAAGTCCTTCCGTGCATGGTTCACGTGCCCCATGCGTGCAGTTTGGGCTTTTTGCATCTTTGGACCCTGATCTTCTTGCACGTGTTATTGTTTGGACCTTAGAAATTGTTTTCTTTACATTTAGGTCCCTATGCAATGTGAGCCTTTGTTTGACTTAAATAAAATAGCAAATTTAATCCAAATTGTGTGAAATTTGGATACTGTCTCGTGCCACTGTGTAAAAAATTTCCTAAATTCTGGGTACATTTTTTAGGCTTTTTAGTATTTTTAAAAATTCAAAAATAGTTGTTTTTGTGTCTGTCCAGATTGGAAAATCATAAAAAATATAAAATCTCTTTCAAAAATTCTAAAAAAATTAGGATCTGTTAACTATGGTGTGCTTGATTTTCTATGCATTTTGGCTGTTTTTGGATTTATAAAAACCCTAAAAATTTAAAAACCCTTAAAAACTCATAAAAATTCTAAAAAATGTAGAAAATTCCAAAAATAATAAACTCTTTTTTTAATTTTCTTTGTGGTGTCTATTTCTCATAAAAATTACCTTCAGGCTTTTACAGATCAATTTGATATTTTAAATTGATCTTTCAAGCCTGACCGGATAGCTTGCTTGTGTTTCTGTCTTCCTTGATTTTTTAAAAAATTCTATAAAAATCAGAAAAATCTCAAAAATTCACCAAAAACAGTAAATCTTTAAAACGTCATTATAAAACAAGAATCATAAAAATATTCATACTCGATTAAGTATGCAATACAAAACTTACTTAAGTATAACCCACTAGTTAGTCATCATGTCTCATTTAAAATGGACTTGTACAGGAATTTATTTGTAATATTATATATCTATAGTCAAAATATGTAAACTCTATGAAAAATATGAATAACATATTTATATCAAATTTTAAAAAAAGAATTGAAGTAATGTTTCTTAGACAGGTGTGACACATTTGATTATGCAAATGATCCAATTTCATCCCTCAAATAAGGTTGCAAGCTAAAGAAAGTAGAAGGCAAAAAGAAAAAGGGTAAAAAATAACTAACAAAATTACCCGATAACTATCCCAAATCTATTTTCTTTTAAAGAAGATCAGAAGAGTGACACCATACATAGGTTGAATGGTATAACGTGATAGTAGATTATGTTGTCTGAAATGAGTGGCGACAACGCAAGAAAGAGGGTGGTGGTATTGTGCTAGAGGGGAACAACATTAAGCAGGAGGGACATCATCGAAATGGATTGAGAGAATTCTGAGTAATATTGGCAGTCAATAATGAAATGATAGAGATGGATCTGTGAGGGGAATAACTAAACATGTATCATAATTTTACGAGTTATAATCATTCTTTATTATTTTGAAGTTAGCATTACCTTTCAAGAGATAATAAATACCGATATTAAGAAGACTTGTATCCAATATTGATATGGAAAAAATGACATGAATGACATTAATTATGTCCTTACAAGGAATTCAAAATAGGTGCACATAGATAATATATTTATGTGTGTATGTGCAAGTTTGTATATATGTATGCATTTATGTATGTATGTATGTATGTGTGTGTGTATGTATATATGTATGTATCTACATACGCATGCATGTTAACAGATTAACAGATTGAATCGCATTGGATTTTAATAAAGATCTAATCCAATCCGTACTTTAACGGATTTCAAAAATTCCAATCCAATCCGATTCGTTATAATGATAAATCAAATCGAATCCAATAGCAACTGATTGGATCAGATTACAGATTTTATTTGATCTGTATGCACCTCTACCGGTGATTATTTTTAGTAAAACAAAGTGATGCAAGTACGGAGGGTGCTTACACCGAGTAAATCAATAAATTATAATTGTGGAATCATAATTGTAGATTGTGTTCCGTCACTAAAGAGTCCTGACTCAAGAATACATTGGTTTAACCTTGTAAAAACATTTCGCCGTAGCATAAAGTTCTCACAAGTATATTATTTCACGAGTGCAAGCATTGTATAAAAGCGAAGACAATTCAAAATTCAACTATTGAATCAGAATACATTCATAGTGTTCATACTTCAAAATGCTTTAGTGCATAAATACATTTGAATATAAATCTGAAAGTACGTAAAGTAGTCATCTACTCATCAGTAGACCGTCTTAAGTAGCATTCGCGGTCGAACATTTGTCATTCAGAGCATGAGATTTGCATAAAAATGTGTATATTAATGAAAGGAAAATAAACACACAATTCTACCTTTAATTATCACAAGGTTACGAATGGAAAATGGACAGTACGAACATGAGTTCAACCAATACTATAAGACAACATTGGCCATACAATTCTTTTTGTTGTTAGTTAAATACCTCTTTATGTAATTCAACTCGAAACTAATTGCTTGGAATGTACTTGTATTCAAAATAAATAGTTACAATAGTACACGTTTGGTTCACATGACTACGTGACCAATTGTACAAAGAATGCATAAAGTGGAAACTAATTCCTTAGAACGTACTTTTATACCAAATAAACAATTACAATAGTACATGTTTGGATCGAAGGACATATGATCAACTGTATAAAAGAATTGTTACTAATTTATAAATTTTGCTAATTTATTATCATGCAAAACTGATATCAAAATACTACCACCGGATATACTTCGTCTCAGCGATTCGAATGCGAGGATATTTTAGGGATCCAGGGATAAAGCTTATAGAAACAATTAAGTTATGCTACTAATAATTTAAACCATTAGTTCTTTTTAGTTTGTAGGTCGATTATATGAGTTAAGAGAAAAGAAAAATTGTAATTTAGCTATCATTCATATAATGGTTCAACATTCATTTATAATAAAGCAAATGATAACCGCAGTTAGGAAAAACATTCGTTTATTGAAGTGAACTTTTAGTGTAATTTTACAATTCGTGATTAAACAAAGCATGCCGACTTCGTCTCTTAGGTAAAGTCGTACATATATCTTCTAGCTATATTTGCTTTTGTTTTATTGGTTCAGTCTGTATATGTGTATGTATTCACATTATGCATAATGGAGAGTGTATTTACAAGAATGAGATATTATTACGTATTTATATGTATTTGTTAAAGGTTTTACTAAAATAAGAAAGGATTAAGGTAATAAATCATGGATTCAACACTTGTGTGATTGGAGATCATTTATTGAAGTAAACATTAACTGCAACCAAGCAAATTCATGTATTCAATTGATTTTGACACATTATATATTGTTGTTCAACTTCGGTTTATATTCGGATTCATGACTATCATATATAAATCATCGAATTTAATATAAGATACGATTATCATATTAAATTCTTAAAGCTACCGATTTGCTCCCTCACATGGCTCTAGATATTCATAAAAGTTCAAGTCAACGAGTCAAAAAGGCGACAGATAAGGTATCTCCTCTCTTTTATTTTAAGTTTGGAGCAAAAACACACTTAGGACTTCGTTTTGCACTTGCAATTACCAGAGCTGAAACAATGAGCCAAATAGAAGTACAATATATGCAATTATATATATAGAAGTCGATCCGTCATATAGAAAGTGCAAGGAACATGATTCATACCTTATTCAAGTCTCATGAACTCTCAACAATTTCTCTCAATTCTATCTCCAATGGCTCCTGTAAATTCTGCATGCAAGATCTTATTTGGTAAAAATCTCATAGCACAATCAAGAACAATTCTTATCAAATGCATCAATTTCCTCATTTTAAACCCTCACACAAGAGTCAAATTAATATATATTTAGTTCTCCTGACAAACCAATTGACGGGGGCGATTAACCAAACTCCACAACAACCCAATACCTTATTGGACAGCCATTGTTTTGGATGCAGATTTGTTATTGCCAACTAACTGGTTCGTGGATTTCTAAGGAGATTTGATGGATCTTAAGGCTTGAATTGGAAGACAGTGAGGACACCTCAAGTATAAACCTTATGTGCATGGAAATGGTTGGCAAGTGTCTACGATCTTCTAGATAAATTTTTAGATGTTATCCTCTTTATAAATACTTTAAAATTCTCTTATAATTTCAAAGGATGTTGTCACAATTTTATTGTTAATTCTCTCCTCTTAATTTCTTAGGCGCTCATAACCTTGAGTAATTCGTAATTATACAAAGAATCTCGTGTAATCACGAATTACACACAGAACCTCAAATAATACTTAACCATGTGTCATGTTCTATCCATAACGGCAGTTAACTTTGACTGATTAATCAATTTTAGATAATTTTATCCCTCCAATAGTGACTAGGAGTGTCTGGTGATTCTGTGAATTCCTATTCCATCGCTGCTGCTGGAGAATGCAGATGAATTGTGCTTGCGAATGGTACTCTTCGCTGGGACAATGGCTCACACAGAGGAGGGGCTGGCGTAGCTCGCTAGGATGAGAAGCAGGGTGGAGCACACGAAGTGACTCGGTTGGATCTAGAAAAGTATCTGTAATAGGAATGGAATTCTACTCAGGAGATTCAACTCCAACTATTCTTGAAAGATGATTTATCATCACATTTTTGATGCTTCAACAAAAGTTGCAGGTGCATGAACTGCAGATTTCAGAGTGGAGCTGCTATGGAACAGAGGAGGTCTGAGCCGATCGAGATGGGGGTTAAGGGGCTCTCGAGCGAAGGAGACCTCCTCTGAGTGGCTGGAGGCGGAGGAGCCGTGGACGGACGAAGGGGGAGGAAGTTGGAGTTGGTCGAGGATGGTGGAGGTGGGAGAGGGGCTGGAGGTTGTCGGCGGAGGCAAGGCGGGAGGGGATCTAGGACCGAGCACTTATTTGACATTCTGAATGTAATTTGTAATTACATAAAGTTGTGGGTGTAATTACAAAATTACTCAGAGTTATAGGTGTAAATATCCCATATCTTAACCCTTAAATCCTTTCTTAAACCTTGACCAAGGCAAATTATTGCTTTGATCATCGTTATTTATTCTTATTACGTTGATCTTGATTTTACAATACAATTAAATTATCAAGTAAAATTTTCTTGCGTTTTATACAACACCAAATCATGTTTCAAATATTACAGCTCTTGCGTTAATTCAATCGATACCATATAAAGCAAATCCGAATGACTTATCCGTATTTGAGAGTAGAGCACATGAACTTTGATGGCTATTAATGTCAAATGTATTATAAATTTATATGTTACACTACATAAATGCAAGTTGTAACACCCTCCTATCTAATTTGCCCACCAACAGATTGTTTGCCGGATTTCTAAGGAGATTTGTGGAAGAATAGATCGGGTTGGGTTGGGGTAACTTTCTGTGAATATATAATAGTTGTTTGGATGTATTGAGGGTTGGAATAAGGAATATGATATGATATCACATTGATTAGTGATGGAATTTCAATCCAAGTTTGTAGAGTGGTTTACTAAATTACCTCGAGGTAACCTCAGGCACACCACCGACCAAACGAGCCCATGTATGTATAGAAATGAGTTGCCAAGTTTCCACGATCATGTAGAATTTTAGACTCCATCCTCTTTTTAAATACCTCGAAAATCTCTTGTACTTGCAAGTGAAGTTTTTACAATTTCTATTATTAATCATTCCTTTAATTATTTTCAGAATTTAAAATTTTAAACATTTTCTTAATCCTTAATTAAGGTTTGATCACCATACTTAATCTTTTAGCTTCATATTTATTTTGTAATAAAGACAACTTATCTTGCTTTATATACCATTAACTCGTGCTTTAAAAATTACAAATCTTACTTTCAACCAACTTGATCCCATACAGAGAAAGAGGTAATTGAATTGTACAAGTCTTTTCTGGTTTAATCCATGAACTTTGATGGTTACTGATATTAAAAAGATTACAAGTTAAGATTTGATTATTCCTTCGTTTACACCTCAAGGAAAGCTTCATGCATGCATGCATGCTGTAACACCAGCCCATCCAATTTGCCTACTCAATGTTTGGTGGATTTCTAAGAAAATTTGAGGGGTCTACTCGTAATAGATTATTGGAGCAATTTTATTGCCATAATTTTAAGACTTGAAATAGAAGGCAAGGAGGATACTTCATGAATGAAATTTATATGTATGAAAATGGTTTGTCGAAGTGTCCATGATCTTCAAGGTGAATTACTCGATCCTCTTTATAAATACCCTAAAATTGTCTTGTGATTACAGGTGACGCCGTTGTAATTTCTACTGTTAGTTATCCCTATATTTCTCTCTGAATTTCTGATCTCTCAAGCTTTTCCTTAATACTTAATCAAGGCAAAGTGATGCTTTGATTATCAAACTTAATCTTATTCCATCGATCTTTATTATGCAATAAATCTAAATTATCTTGCCTTTTATATACCACTAAATCATTCTTTAAATCGTCCAATTCCCTCTTTAATTCATGTAGAGCAAGATGCAATTGAATTGCACAAGTCTCCTACGTATTAAACTTCAAATCCAGATGACTTAACCTCAATTCAAGATAGAATACACGAACTTTGATTGATGGTTATTAATATCAAAGATATTACAAGTTACACCTTAGGACTCCTTCCAAAATCGTATATGTCGCGCACGCACACACACATCACTACAACTTAGTATACAACATGCGGCAATTGTCTACCATCCCGTTTATGTCAATGCCTATCCCATCTTATCAAAAGAGACGGTCGAGTAACCGTCCCTTCTAGATGTGTCACATTTGTTCAGATGGGACGAACAATGCGACCGTCCCAGTACACTAACATGAAGGGACATATGCGACCATTCCTTCTTGTATTCCCTGAATTGTAGGTAATCAATTGAGGAGATGGTCACAATCGTCCCTTGTAGTCATGTATTAGGGATATCATCGACCATCCCAGTCGATCCGAGGAGGGATGGTTGTGACCGTATCCTAAAGCTTTTTGCGCTCGTTGATGACACAAAAATCCGATCATCTAAGAAGGAAAAAAATTTGAGGTCGTTGTTCTCAACTAATCAGTTCGGTCAACGAGAAAAATATGTATAAAACCACTTAATGAAATATGAATCAATGAAATGTAAGCGGTCTTCGCTATTTAATTTACTTGTTATACCGACCAAGGTCGAACACAAGGAGAACAATTGGAAAACTCAATATCAGTTTTGAAAATAAAGGATTTTTTAGTGGTTTTTTATTTTTCAATTTTTTTATTTTCAAATAAGAAACAATATACACAAGGGAAGAAATACACACCACCATTTTTTGTATTTTTCAAAATATTAAAAAATACTCAGAAATTGTAGAAAATATGTTGTTAGGTTTTAAAGGTTTTTAAATATTTTCAGTAGTTTTTCTAATTTTTTCTGATGTTTTTATGACTCTATAAAAATCACAAAGTGGCAAAAATGAAAAAGTGCAATTTAAAAGTATTTTAATGCCAAAGAATCGTAAGAATTATTTTTATGCTAAAATATAAATAAATATCTACACACAATAACTGAAATCACTATTTTTGGATTTTGTAGAGTTTTTATGATTTTTATAAGATTTTTGATATTTTGCATTTTTTGGGTTTTGAAAATGATTAATGCACGAAATTTGCATAAAAAATAAAAGACATAAAATACATCTAATCTATTTTTTGGAGATTTCCATACAATATTTAATTTTAATGATTTTTCAAACTTCAGGTAGAGAAAATGACACTGTTTTTGAATTTTTTAAAATACCAAATAAAAATAAAATGCGATGAAATTTATAAACAATGAGGAGAAATAAATCAAGAGCAAAACATGATTTTTGCAGAATTTATTGATAAACAAAAACATTTATTCTAATAATAAAAAGGCATGCACTATAGTCTAAATACAAGGACCAAATTGCAATTATTAGTTGCTTCTGTATCAAAATATAATAATAAGTAAACAAAAGGACAGAAATTGCAAATTACCTATGAAGGGTGTGCTACGTACGAGGACGTTTGTGAAATTTGGAAAACTTTCTAGGGAGTCTTTGCAATTTACCCATATTTTTTTTAGATTCTAGGTCTACTGTGGCTGCTTCGTTCCTTCTTCAAACAAAGGCAAAAGGGGCCAGTTGTCACCTCTCTTCCTTTTCTCCATGCGCGGCGAACGGGCGGCGAGCGCCGCCCATAACGGAGGTCGGCGATCTGCTAATCGACGAGCTGCGGATGAATGGCCGAGGAAGTCGAGGTCGGCCTGCAGGCGGTCAGGCAGAGGTTGGTGGACCGCGCAGGCTGGGGTGGCGACGCCACTAGCCGTCACGGTCTGCAGCGAGGCTGGCGGAGCTGCTGGCCTGCTAGCGGGTTCCTGGAGGCGTCGGCGGTGGCGCAGCGCTAGGGGGCACGACGAGGAAGCGACAGGAGGTGATGATGGGGGCGGAAGGCACGCGACTTCCAGGCGATTGAAGGAGGTGCGCCTGCGTGGTGGAGGGCTCCTCGACATTGGCTGTGGCATCAGAGGGAAGGGCGATGGGCACTGCCGACTGCTGGAGAGGGCGGTGCATGTTGTCCTTTTTTATTTTTTTATTATTTATATTGTCAAATGTAAAAACAGAAATTAAGAAACTCTTTTTTTTAAATTTTGAACAGAAACTATAAATAATTTTTTTGTTATATTTTTTATCTTGCAAAACAAATGTTAGAAAGAGAAACTATAATTTTTTTACTTTTTTATTTTTGAGATTTTTTCCTGAAAGATCCTATAATCTTTATCAATTACCTCTACGACCTTTGAAACAACGTAAATCCTCCCTAGACCTTGTAAACTTGCTAACTCTTACCCTATAAACCTTGTGGTTAACCTCCATCCATTTTCCCGTTAAAACTAACCAGATTCCGTTACATTCTTTTATATTATGCCTATTTTGTTTATCGAATTTACATCAATTGCCACTCCCTCTCAACCTCCTCCTTTTTCCCACCACCCAGTACCCACCACCTCCACCGCCCTCGCCCTCCTTCGCCTCAACTTCCGTCCTCCACCTCCTCGTTCCCAACCTCCGGCCTTGCACTTCACCTCCAGGTCCTCCATCACGATGTCCACCTCGGGAGCGCAACACCCGGTCGCCGGCGCGCTCGAAGCCCCCAGCCACTGCTGCTCCCTTCAAATTGCGTCTCCCGGCGGCACGTTCGGAGCCCTCCCACCCGGTCGAACACCCCAAACCCCGCACCCCTGCAAGAGCCCCCGCCCGTCCCCGCCCCCCTCCCGGCCATCACCCCGATGCCCTGCTGAAGGGCCCGCACGAAGCCCCCCCATTTCCCCGCCGCCCTCGCAAGAGCCCCCTAAGATCCAACACGTTCATCAGGCACTGGTCAAATTTTGTGCCTTTCTAATCACTGATATTCCTCAAGTACCCAATAAGATATCATCCTTAGATTGGTTTCGAAAATGATCCAGATTTTCTGGCTATGATCTAGGGGGAAAAATCGAATAACAAGCACCCGTGCAAATTCTACAACCACACATTTTAGTGTACGGCTCTCATATCCCCCAGTCCTGCCGCTCCCGCAGGAGCCCCCCCCCCCTCGAAGACCCCCCCGCCTCCCTAATCGAGGCCCTATTTGAGAGTCCCTCCCCCTCGCCCGGCCGTTCGAAGACCCCCCCCCACCCCGCCGCCGCCGCCCCGATCGAAGCCCTTCCAGCCCAGCCCGAGAACTTCTCCCTGCCACGCACTTCCTCCAGCCTAGGTTTCTCCTCCAGCCCAGGCCGCCTCTCTCAACCCTACCACCCTTTGATTCCTCCGCCTCCTGTTAAAGTCCCGTTGACGTCGCTATTAAAGTCCCGTTGACGTCGCTGTGTTGTAAGATTCTGTCGTCAGTGGATTGGAGAAGGGAAGATGAAGAAGAGAAGAAGGAACCAGAAGAGAGGAAGAACTCCAACCGTTAGATTTTATATGGTTTGATTAACTCAGTTTTAACCCACTCAAATTAGCTCAAGATGTGCCAATTTAATGGCAGGGTTCGTAGGGTAAGACGGAGCAAGTTTACAGGGTCCAAGGAGGAATTGCGTTGTTTCAAAGGTCGTAGAGATAATTGGCAAAGATTATAGGGTATGTCAGGTAAAAATCCCTTTATTTTTTATAAAGAAATGAGGACACAAGCACGATGGCTCAATCTTGATTATTCGAAATGTAAAAGAAATCAAATGGAGATGTGAGTGGATGTGGATCCTGCAAAAGGAAAGATAGATCCAGAGATCCAATCACCATGCGTGACAGTGTTTGTGTGAGGTAGAATGTGGAATGTAGGGATCTCGATGTTAGATGAAAACTCAGAATTGGGATGAATCAAATCAGGATGAATAATTTTTTTTGGATTGAGATTATTATCTAATATTTAATCATGACATCGAAGTAAAAATTAAATCTAAAGTGACGAAGAAAAATAAATTGGATCTCACTTTGGAGTCGGATACGCCGTGATAGCCTCGACAAGGACCGACTTGCTGTCACCAGATGGCTTGGAGGCCGGACACCCTTCTGCGACAAGAAGTTCTTGGAGATCGGGCTTCTCTCCATCAAAGATTGATCAAGAGCAAATGATGGAGGATGAGTCCAATAAAAAGAGAAGGAAAATAAAAAAGGAAAATATGTACAAATAAGGAATGTGTTTAGTGGTTAAATAAATAAATAAATAAGATAAAAACGAAATTTAGAATTAAATAAAATAGTTAAAATAATTAATTTACAAAAATTAATTAGACACCTTAATGGTAGTTATTTAAGGAATAAAATCAAATCTTTATATACAAAGTAGGTTTTCAATTCAAATAAATGAATAAATTAAATAATTAAATCTAAATTTCGTAATTATATTTAATTAATTTTAGATATTAAATATTTTGGTGATTTTTTTAAGGAAATTAGTTGTATACAAGTATTACTTACATATGGTACAATATACACATGTACAAATAAGAAAATTATTTTTTAAATAATAATTTTTTCAATTTAAGTTTTTCAAATTTTTTAATAATGAAGAGATTATTTACAATTATTTACATTATGTATTAAAAACAAATATGGATAAATATATACAATCAGTAAGTGGTAAAACTGCAAAAACCACCCTAGAAAATCGACTTTTCAATAGTAACTCCAAAAGTATAAAACACAAATAAAGATAATTCAATTTAGAGTACAATGGAAGTAAGTTTGATTCAATTTGAGTTCGTATAGAGCCAGAATTGGTCTTTCAATTATCGCTTTACAGCTTTTCGGAGTGTAATTATTTGCAATCTGTATATTATTTTATTTTGTAATTATTTTATTATTTACTAACCATTTTTATTTACAAATTTTGTATAGGAAAATATTTAATTTGCGGTCAATTTATCTACAAATTAAATAATATAAGTTTTATACAAGTATACAAGGAATAAATGTACAAATTATTTTCGGATTTTTGGATTAAAGACTCTATATCCCCCTACTTTATTCTTGGTCAATCAGGTCAATTCTTGACCTTCTCTCAGGGTTTGCGTCAGTCTGCATTTATTTCATAAATACATCCTTTATTTATCTTTTCTTTTTCTTTTCTTCTTTATTCTTTTATTTGAGTATAAAAAGTGGTAAAAATGCATATTTAACAAATGCATGCAAAATGATAATTTCATGAAATTAGTGGGTGTTTACAGGTATTTGACTAAGGAAAAGATGATGAATCATAGATTCGTCATTCCCCTATACTTTACCTTTGTTAGTCCCTTAGCAAACACTTATTTGAAAAATATGTGAAAACTAAAATAAAGAAAAGAACAAGGAAAGAACTTAGAACAATGTTGACTTTCAAACTTATCTTCATAAAATTGTATTATGGAGCTTTGTCGAATCTTTGGATTATTAGTATGGCGGAACCTTAATGGAAAATGGATTTAAAACATAACAACCTCTAAGTTCCACAAGACTCCTATTCAGGTCTCCTCAACAGCCAGGTCAAAACAAGTCTACATACACAAATTCTTATGACTATGAATCTTTACTTGTATGATGTAAGTGAAATATAGCTCATCATCTCAAAAGTAGTAAAGAAACAACCTCTCTCAACATGGTAACTCTAGTCCCCCAGTCTAGCAACTCTTTCCTCGAGGATCGGGGATATTCCCTTCTAAGTTCAAGTACAACCAGGTCAAGAAAAGGGGACGAAGAAGAGAAAGGATGGTAACCGGTGTAGTTACCTATTTTGGATGCATGATCTGTGTAGCCAAGTCATCCGCTGCAAGATTACATACATTTGACTTTGAAACTCTTATTCTATATTTGTTTTCACTTGTATATACACTCCGGTAAGCATTTTACTTTTCAATCAGGCCTATCCACTTTTGAAGATTCTACATTTTTTTGAAAGGGATAATTACACCCATAACCCTGAGTAATTCCTCAATCTCAATCATAACCTTAGATAATCGCGAATTACACGAGAAACCTTGGATAGTCACTCCGTCTCACGCTCATAACCCTCCGTTAGTTTGATACGTTAACTCAACCATATGAGTGAGTTAATCTAACTAATCTATGATCTAACGGCTAGGATTAGCTAAAATAAAAAAAGGAAATGAATAAATAAATAAACACGGGGCCAGAGACGGAGACGTCGACCCCGACTTCCACGCCCTCTCCCTCTCCCTTCCCCGCAGCAACCAAGACCAACACGACGACCTCGACTTGCCCTGGAGGCCGCCGAAGCTACCGGAAACCGGTGGTCATCCCTGCTGCCTTAGATTCATGTCAATCTCGGCATTTCCATGGAGGCGGATGGGATGCTCCTCGGTGCATGCGAGCACTACCGGGAGGCTACGATTCTCTGCCCTAGTCATTTAAGAGCTTTGAAGCTTCTGGGTTGTGTACTCTTTGGGGTTGGTGAGTACAGGGCCGTGGAGAAGGCCTTGGAGGAAGCTGTATTCTTGAGGCCAGACTATGCCGATGCTCGTTGTGATCTTGGTTCGGCTCTTCATGCCATGGGAAGATGACAGAGCCATTCATGAGTTCCAGAAGGCTATTGATTTGAGGCCCGGGCATGTTGATGCGCTTTACAATCTGGGGGGGCTGTTTATGGATGTTGGCAGGTTTCCGAGGGCTTCTGAGATGTACACTCGGGTTATGTCTATGTGCCCAAGTCATTGGCGGGCACAACTCAACAAGGCAGTGTCTCTGCTGGGAGCCGGAGAGAATGATGATGCCAAGAAGGCATTTCAGGAGGCATTCAAGATGACCAGTAGAGTAGAGGTTTATGATGCCACAACCCATCTTAAAATGCTTCAGAAAAAGAAGGCACAGAAGGGACACAACGAGGGTGATGTGGGCTATCTAACAATAGAACCGTCGAGAGGGTGCTGTCAGTCCTGGATGCATCTGGGTCTGGCCGTGTGGATTTTGGCATTTTCTTTGCCATTATCGCACCCATTTGCGCAGGACCAATTGACAAGCGAAAACGGACAGCTTATGACACGATTCTGTGGAGGCCTAACAACGAAGGAGGGACCCAAATTAGGAGGGCTGGGTCGGTCGGGGGAAGGGGGAGGTTGGTCGGGGGAAGGGGGGAGGGAGGAGGGTCGGTCGGGGGAGGGGGGGCGCTTTGAGTTCGACGGAAGGGGACGGTCTAGCAGGGGCTTTAGAGCTCGACGGAGGGGGGATGTCGAGGTGGTCGGTCAAACCGGGAAGAGGGGTGAGGGTGCAGAGGTGGTCGGTAACCGGGGAGAGGGGTGGGGACAGTTGATGGCATATTTTTGCAAATAAGAATGAATGTCAGGGGCATTTTCGTCCTTTTAACGGAAACCGTCAAATATAACGGGTACCTTAAACGGGACATAACATAGGGTTATGTCGTGTAAGAGTTAAGCATTACTCGGGGTTTCTCGTGTAGTTCGCAATTATGCAGGGTTATGATTGAGATTGAGGAATTACTCAGGGTTATGGGTGTAATTATCCCTTTTTGAAAATATATACAAGGTGAAACATGTACATAAGTGATGATTCCCCATTCATCACTCTTTATTCTTTTATTTTAGCTAAAAATCTTAGCAAAACATCATGTATATAATTGTAAATACAATAAGTTATCAATAAGCATGCATTTGTTAAATAGCAATAATTAGCATGTATTTGTGCAAAAATAAAAGAATAAAGAATAAAAGAAAAAAGAGGGAAATATTTAGAATAAATATTGAGTGACCTAATCCCAAGATAGGGCCACTCAACCTTGTACATATATGTACATAAATAATTTATTTTCACAAAAACAAAATAAAAACATATTTATACTACCTTGTAAATATTTCTAAAAATAAAACAAAAATTAGAAAAATAAAAATAAAAGTAATTTCTCTCTCACCTTGTACATACTACATGTATATATAATATATATATCGATTTATTTAATATTCAAAAATAACTCATAAAAATAAAATAAAAATTATTTTATACTCCAAATTTTATGTTGTAAATAAATAAAATATAAAATTGGGGTATTTATACAAAAATAAACAAAATAAAAATTGAAATAAAAATAAATAAATATTTTATATATGTACATAATGTAATATAATGTTGATGCCTTTATTTATTTATTTTAAAAAATAAATAAAAATCACTAAAAATAGTTTGGAAAAGAAGGAACATTTTTCATGTTGGACATATTTTTAAATAAAATCATTTTCTATTTTTAAATTATTTTACAAAAAATTTGGGCCTCGGAATTTTCTGATTGGTCTACGGGGACTGTTGACCTCGATCAACTGCCCCCCTGTACCACCTCTTCCGCGGATACGAGTTTTCGCCCGATTTCTCCCATTTCTCCCTCATCGATCCGACCACCTTTCGCCTCGATTCCACCACCCGCCTCTTCCCCTTGAATCGACGACCCTCGTGGATCCTAGGGAAGAGTGGATCTTCCTTGGTTTGCGCGCCCGTGCCCGATCTTCATCGCCACCTGGATCATGCTATAAAACCTTCATTCCATTTCCCAACTCCGTAGATCATGTCGCATTCCCTCTTTCTACCCTAGAGACGTTTCCCTTGGTGACAACTTTTGGAAGCAATCTTTGGTGGCCGGATTGAGGTGCTGCAGCCGACGCTCGACGCACGTGGCCGGACCTCCACCGCGTTCGAGCCTCCCCACCTTCTACTGCGTGGTTGAGGCAAAGACCCATACCCCCTTCACCTCATGGAGCTAAGGATCGATCTCAGACCATCAGGTATACTTCTATTCAATCCTATCTCCGATTATCTCGAAACCTTCATTTCCATCTCCGCCGGCTCCGATCCGGTGGTCGGAGCTCCATCAGACACATCTTCCCGTTCAGATCGCTCCCCCTATCCATGGTCACCCCCCTTCCCCAGTCTGATGACCCAAATCTTGGTTGTACGAGCCAAGATTAGGTCTGGGTTCCATCTCGCGCATCGTCGGAACCCCCTTCGCCTACCATCGTCGCTTTACTTCGTTTTAGGTCCAATAACCATCAATGGAGCATGCCTTCGAGCAGGAGATTCACCCCGCAGGTCGAGACGCGCGTGAAGACGCTCCAGATCACTTCCTCTTCACCTCGCCAGAGCCATCCCAGGTCCCATCTTCCTTCTGGAAGATCCGACTGATGGATGCTCCATCCGACACCGCCACCTGACACGGAGGAGCGTCGTGAGTCGAGCCCCACCTCCTGATCGTTCATCGGACGCCCATAGTTCCACCAGTTCTCCGGCAAACTTCGCTAGGGAGGAGTTCTTCCACCAGCCTCCTCCATCGTTGGATCATCACCGCCCACCAGTTTTGATCTGAGCCGTCCGCAGCCCATGCCTGACAGGCCGTTAGATCTGACATCTAACGACCCCGTACGCCCCTCGTTCGGCCCTTTGTCAGACCGTTGGATGCGCCAGGTGTCGTAGCCAGAGATGCATGTCTTCAGCCTACCAGAGCACGCCACCTGTCACCCATGTGACCCCGCACGCCCCGTCTGGGTAATTTGCTCCCATACCCTTGTATTTCTTTTATGTTTCTATTTAGTCTGTAAAATAAAGTAGCATAGTGGACTATTTTGCACTTTTTCCCCTACGGTTTCGTCACGTGTGTTTTTGTGAAATTTTCATGGTTAGCCATGGACTTAATGAATGTTATGTTTTGATAATATAGTTTCTTTATTTGCATCCATGCCCCTGTGAGTGCTGAGTTTCGATATGTGCTTGAATTAATGGAAATATTGCAGTAGGCCCGCTGGGTTTTTGATGCGTGTTATCATTAACCCCCTGGAACTTATTTTTCTTGCATCTAGGCCTCTGTGTGTTGTGTGTCTTTGATTGGTTGAAATAAATAGCAAAGCTCACCCAAATTTCGTGAAATTTGGACACATGGCTTCTGCCATGGTGTAAAAATTTTCACGAATTTTTGGGGTCCTTTTGTTTTCATTTGATATTTTTAAAAATTCAAAAACCTAACAATTTCTTTTGTCTAGTTTCAAAAATAACTAAAAATATTAAAAATCCTCTAAAAAATCCAAAAAAAATAGTGATTGTTTATTTTGTCGTGTTTTGGCTTCAATCCAATTTTTGCCGCATTTGAATTTATAAAAAACCTAAAAATTGAAAAACACTGAAAAACTTAGAAAAATCATTAAAAAGTCACAAAACTAAAAAAATGCACTTCCAGTTTCTATAGTTAGAGTTCTATTTCTAGTTTTCAATAAAAGTGTTGCTTGAATTTTATAGACACTTTAGGTATTTTTAAAGTACCTTTAGATTCTAGCTGCACACTGTTTTGCATTTTTGGACTTGTTCCATTTTTATAAAATTCATTAAAAATCAGAAAAATCTAAGAAAAATATAAAAAAACATCTCAATATTCCTAAAATCGAAAAATAGTTTTAGTTTAATTTTCTGAGTAATTTTGATGTGTTTAATAAATGTTTGATTAGGGGCTTTGTTAGTGTTTTTAGCCTTTTTCCTAATATTGAAAAATCCAATAAAAATTAAAAACCATAAAATCCATCAAAAATAAGTCTTTTTGATTTCCGACTACTTCGTAGGTTCACCATATCGTGCTCCTTGTATTCGACCCTGGTAGCTATACCAGGTAAAATAAATAGCTAGACCGCTATTTCGTATTTTGCTTGCTTGATCTATATTGGTGATCTTGATTTTCTTGATTGACTTAGCCTCGCTATTCGGGTCGCAACGACCCTGCTTATTTACACCTTAGCCCGATTGCGAGATTTTGGGTCATCAGTAAGGAGTTTTTCCTATTGAGCAAGTAGACTATCCCTCTTTTGAAGCATTATTGCTACCCCACAACATCATGTCTTTAGACCTCAACATCGCCAAACCCGGTTGAGATGCACTTCACTCCCTATAGACGAGAGATTTCGCCTAGATGTACTACTCTCGTATGCTACTCCAAGCCAAAAGATTCCATCCCATCACTACCTCCTCCATAAAGAGCTACGTGTAGAGTGCTTGTCCAAGGTAAGCAACAATATGAAGGAATCATATGTGTGTTGTTAAATATTCTACTTAGAATAATAAAGATGACATGTGAACATAGTCTTATGGACTCAACGAATTAAGTCACTAGGACATGAAAAATCTTAACTCCAGTTCTTATAAGGTTCCTCTGAAATTAACTGGATTAAGATCCAACTAGGCTGCATTCTTCAATTTTATTCCAGACTTAGTTTAAATGTCAATATTATCCTGAAAAATGCACATACAAATGTAAGAAATATGTACAATGCACAGAAAAGAAAGCAAAATCTTTTTGTGAAAAAATTTTCAATTTTTGAACTTTTTATGGATTTTTGAAAAATGACGCACATGCAAAAAGAGTTTTTTTGCAAATTTTTACAGACTTTTGGCTTTTGTAGTTTTTTTACCTGTAGATAGATGTTAAAAATAATAATATATATTTTATATATTTTTATTTTTTTATTTTATGTGTCATGCATATATTACTCAAATTTATTTGAAAATAATTTTGAATACTATAGTCCAAAATAATTTTTTAAACAATTTTACAAACATTTGAAAATAATTTAACAAACATTTTTCAAATAGTATATATAAATTTTCAAAAAAAATTCCAACCATTTTCAAAACATTTGCAAATAGTTTTACAATATATTTTTATTTCACACAAAAAAATACAAGCCAAAATATTTTTACAAAAATTGAAAATATTTTTCAAACTTTTTCTCAAATAGTTTTCAAAATATTTTTCAAATATATTTTCAAACAACTTTTAAAATATAATTCAAAATATTTTAACATGATTTATTAATCAGTGTATACAAAAAGAATTTTTAGAAAATATCTGCATCTTTTTATTGGTCGATTTCTGAATTTTGCAAGTATTTATACAATATTTTAGCCATATTAAAACTACGAAAGTACGAGTTATGTCTAAAGTATATATATAATATTTACGACACCCCCTATACTTAGCTCGAACTATGCCTTCATAATGATCAAAGAGCTGCAAAGGAAGACATAACTCGTGTTGAGTATTGGGAAGTGAAAAGAATACTATACTACAACGATGAATAAAAGAATAAAATAAAAAGAAGTCTGTGATCCCCCTATACTTAGGATCATGTAATCGTAAGTATAGAAGACTATAGACAAGGGGAAAATCATAGAATATAACGTATAGGGTCTACCTTCCCTATACATAGGGCAAAATATCCCTAAGTTTAGGAAACAAAATAGAGGTAAAAAGAATCGAAAGAATAATCAAAAGCATGATACCCACCTATAATTAGGGTAAAGTACACCCTAAGTATAGCATAATCATAAGATGAAGATGGGGTGTTAGACAAAAGAATGTTTGATATGGATAAATGGATCTATACAACAGCGGGAGGAAGTGATAATGACACATGAGATGCAAATGATGTGAGTCAATGACCACATCTCATGCAAAATGAATAGGGGCAACATCGACGAACAACAGATCATGATCTAGATATGGCTTTAGGCGATGACCGTTAACTCGAAAAGTGGACTCAGATGACATCTCTGATATATCAATGTTGCCATTGTCATGCACCTTCCGGACCAAGTATGGTCCCTTCCACTTGCTCTGCAACTTCCTTGGAAATAATTTCAGCTTGGCACCGAATAATCATACTCTCTGGTTTGGCTTAAACTACTTATGACTAATGTGAGAATAATGCCATATCTCTACTCGTATCAGAGTGACTGTTAATATTTAATTCCTTATAAATCCATGAAATCAATTTATACAGAAATCAATTTATCACAAATGGATATTTTAATGAGAAATCTAAGAGATTTAACATTTCATAAAAATAATATTCATGGATTTAATTAAAAATCAAGTATAGAAATCACTCAATAATTTATTTTAGAAAAATGACAACTTCGATTTCAAAGAAATTTGGTTTAAAAAAAATTAGAAGCATCATTTATGATATTTTCATAATTTTTGGAGTAACAAATAAGTATTTTTGAATTTTAAAGCTTAAATGGGCAAAATAACTCTAAATTTCAAACTCTGATTTTTATAATATTATACAATGTTCACAAAAATTCAAATAAATAGACATGTGATAGAGAATTAAATGATATTCAACATGTTATTTTTATTAAAAGAATGATGCAAGAATAATCTCCAAATTAATGCTCAAAGTCAGGGGTGTTCTTGCAATACATTAATTAAAGGATATAATGCAAACTGTGCATGGAGGCACTTTTGTAATCAAATAAACATAACAAATAAATTTGTAATTTTTACAAAAAAATAAAATAACAGAAAAAGTACCTTCTTCGTAGATAGGGCACGCAGAAGGGATCTAAAGGTAGGACGCGCCACACACACGTCTGAAGGCTGTGCGAGGGAGTGTAGGCAGAGCCACACACACAACAACGGTTGGAGATCGATTTCTTGGCTGTAGCGAGACAGTGCCACGGTTGAAGGAAGGCGACGGAGTGCTGGAGCGGTGCACCATGTGTGGACGGCTGATAGAGGAGGTTCCTCACGCACATGTGGCGAGGGCACGGCCAGAAGGCGGCAATATGCACTGGGGAGGTGGTGGCGTGACAACCTGCACAGGGGCGGCGACAACGCTGGGATGCACGTGCAGACGCTATACGGCTGAGGGCGAGCGGTGGGGAACGAGGATGGTTGGCACGCGACTAGGGAGGCGGAGGCGCGTGGTACGTGGAAGAAGGTCTGTGGGGTAGCGGATGGCTGGTGAGGAGGAGGGCCTACGACCTTCTGGCTCCTGCTGTTGGAACGCAGGTCGGCTCTAGACAACCGCTGGAGTGGTTAGGCGTGCGTATAGTGCACAAAAGAGGGGGAGAGGCAACTAACTGTGAGTTGTGTTGCGAGGGTCTGCGTGCGACATCATGGCCTGCAGGATGGCAGTAGTGCGTGGCTGCTGGACTACAATGCAGGAGGGCGATAGATGCAAGAGACATGAGCTGCACACGTGGGGTGCGACGACATGGAGCGTACTAACGGCTAGCGGGCTCAGTCTCTTTTTATATATTTTTTTGATTTTTTTGTAAAAAAGTAAAGCATGTAGGAAAATGGCAGTGATAATGATGATAGAGTTGATGTGTGATTTGGATGTGATGTAAAAATAATTGAAGATGATCAAGAAAATAAAAATAATGTTAGATAATAAAAAATAAGAAGATAGAAAAATTACCTGGAATGTTCTTGCTAGTTTTCAGAGTAGCTACGCTAAAACTCCTGTTGTCGCCTCGATCAGCTCCGGGCAAAGTCAGAGCAGAGAAACTAGACGAGCTTCGAAGAAACTTATGATGGTGATGCGGACCACCGGATCTCGCCTTCGGTCGGAAGTTGTCGCTCGACGGTGGTTCTCAGTAAATAAATAAAGTAATATAAGTAAAATATTAAAAATAATGAAGAGAAATAAAGTAGAAGAAAAATATTAAATAAATAAATAAATGAAAATAAATAATTAATTATAAATAATAATAATAAATAAAATAAATTCTGAAAATAATAAAAAATGGAGTGACATGTGGCGTCTCCAGGAACTGCCACGTATCACACATAGAAAAATCAAGAATTAAATCTAAAGAAAATAAAAAAGAAATAACAAAAAGAGGTCAAATCAAAAAGTGATCAAAATGAAAGTTGCTCGTCTCAACGAGATCTACAATTTTTGTTAATAACAAAAAATCAAAGGAAGTCATCTGTATAAAAAGTATTTTTAGGTGGTATCTTATAGATATAAAATATCGTATTTTTATATTTTATATTTTTTTGTTATTTTTAATTTTGAGAAAAATCAAAATAAAGTTAAAGAAAATATGAAAGGAATATTTACAACTTAATATATTTTTTATATTTTTAATAATTAAGAAATAAAAAGATAAAAATGGAGGGTAATTTGGTCAATGTGTACAATATATAATAGGGGCTCAAAACACAAGTTTTTACATACGTACTCTGATTTTTATGAAATTAGTCTTGTATTGAAGGTCTTTGAATGTATATTACTTTAAAAGTGAGTAGACCTAAATTGGACACTATGTGAGTGAGATATGCACAATTTAAGGTTCGTAGTCTCAAACTTAGATATATGTTTTATTAGATAATTTTACAACCTAATAATTTTGGATATTTTCTTATATTAATGTAATAATATATATAATATAGAGTTGATTTTATTGGATTTTGAGTTAGTATAAAATATACACAAATAGGTTATTATAGCTAATATTCATGTGAATATTTACAAGTGAATTTGACTCCTTTTTTAATACAAATATGAATGATAAAATAAAGATATTATTTACACATGCATGAATGCTAATTGTGTAATATAAGTGATGAAATGCAGCTAATTACTTGGGAACAACGCTCTTTTTTCAATTTTTAGAGTGATGAATTACAAATTCATCAACCCCTATACTTTAACCTTGCTCGTCCCTGAGCAACTAAAATGAAATGCAAGAGTGAAATGATTGTGGGTTCCATACCAAGATCATGAGCAAAAGGTGAAAATGGAGCTTGACTCGACCTTTGGATTAATAGTGTGATGGAACCTTATTGGGAATTGAATTTAAGACCTAACTGTCTTTCAGTTCCATAAGTTTTCTATTCAAATCGCCTCAACAGTCACGTCAGAACAGATCCTCATACATAATTTCTGATGACTATGAATCTTACTTGTATTGTATAAGTGAAATATAGCTCGCTACATCAGAAATGACAAAGAAACAACCTCCTGGAACAAGGTAACTCTAATTCCCCGGTTCAGTAACTCTTTCCTCGAGGAGCGGGGTATTCCCTTCTAAGTTTAAGTACAACTGGCTCAAGAAGAGGTGGTGGAGAGAAGAATGGATGGTAGCCAGTGTAGCTACTTATCCTCGGATGCTTGACCAGTGTAGCCAAGTCATCCAGCTACAAGCTTTGAAGCTCTTATTTTTTATCTATACATGTATATATACAACGACAGGCATTCTACTTTTAAATCAAGCTTGTTCACTTTTGGAGATTTTGTATTTTTTTATTTTCTCTTTTTTTGACATATATACAAGGTGCAGCATGTACATAAGGAGTTTTTCTCCTTGAGCCAGTAGACTATCCCTCTTTTGATGCTTTATTACAACCCACAGCATCCTGTCCTTAGACATCAACAACACTAGACTAGGTTGAGATGCACTACCCTCCCTAGAGGAGGACAGATGTTTCCAACCATGTGCTACTCCAAGCCAAAGGATTCTACCTCCTCACCATCTTATCATTGAAGAGCTACGTGCATGGTGCTTGTCCAAGTTAAGTCACTGTCATGCGTGTGTACAAAATATTCTACGTGGACCAATCAAGATGATATGTGAACATAGACTTGCAGACTCAAAGAATTAAGTCACTCGACCTGAAAAATCTTAACTCCAGTTCCTATAAGGTTCCTCTGAAATTAGGTAGATTAATGTCAAATCAAATCCATCCTCGACATCTATTCATAACTTGGTTCAGAACCCAGCAACTTTTTACTTTGCATATATAGATATGCAGATGAGATGCAGATGACATGTTATATAGATGAATGTGATGCAAGAAACCTTTTTTTCTTTTTTTGAATGCAAGGATGATATGCAAGAGTAAATAAGAAGCCTATTTTTTGTTATGTTTTGTTTTGTTTTGTATACCTCCTATTTTACAACAATTTTTACAAAAGTATAATTTTATAACTTTTTACACAAGTATTATACAAATTATACAATATACATACTATACATGTATACATGTATTTTATAAAAAGTTTATTTTTAATTTTTTTCATTTTTTCCAATTTTTACCCATCCCGTAATTATTGCATAATATATACAAAAACATGCAAAAGTACGAGCTATGGGTAAAGTATATATGTAATATATACACATCCTCCTATACTTAACATGTGCTATGTCCTCAGAGCACGAGAAGCGAGGAAGAAGACATAGCTCATGCTAAGTGTAGCAAAGATAAAATAACAAAAAACGTAGAGAGATCGATCCACCCCTTATACTTAGGCTCTGGTCAGCCTAAGTGTAGAAGAAGATAAAAAATGGAGCGGACGAGGTCAAGAGTGGGATTGGATGAGTATATATACATGATGGGCATCGGCTCCCCCTATACTTAGGATCTGGCCACCTTAAGTATCAGACAGAAGTGAGTTTGAGAACCGATGAGATCTGGAGAATGTACAGAGAATGACGAAGAGAGTCGGGTCACTCTCCCCCTATACTTAGGATCTGGTCATCCTAAGTATAGACATAAAATTAAATGATATGGAGCCAGGGTGAGTGATTCGAATCACTGGGGATGGAGGAAAAGAAAGTATATACAAGGAGGAATAAGAATAAACAAGGATCAAGAAGGTTTGTGATGAACCATCTTGCGAGAGCTAGACGGCGGATAATATACATATGTGTCGCTGTCGGAATTGCTCTTAGATGAATAATAGTGAGGTTTAGGGATCGTGCAATGAGGGTCGACACACAACTGCTTGTTTAGATATGGCTTTAGAACAACCGAATTGAGCTCACTCATATAAAGCACCTCATCCGGACCCAATGGGATTCCTCCGAAAATTCCTCATCGATATGTTAAAGGAAACTTTCTTAGTTGGTTTAATAGAACCTGAATCATTGAAAGGGAGAGGAGAGTGATGCACCTTGAAAGGTTCGGGAGAACACCTCGAGGAATCAATTCTCCAATTCCTTTCACTAGATGGCCAACTAGAGGAAGGAGCAACCATGTTTTTGGGTAGGGTTCATTCAGTCCTTGTTATATCCTTTGAAGGTCTGGGATGTGGTGCGGTGCTGACCATGGGTTCCTCTTCAGACGAGTCACCATATAGATTATAATATTCCTGAAGGGTCAATGCACGTATCGAGAAGGTGCTAGTGATCTCAATTGGCTTGGCATTATTAGTTAATGATGTCAGATCATCGAAACAGTCAAGACAATCAGCAAAAATTGTGTCAGACTCAATGACAACTTCAGGTTGTGAGTCTTTTATTGGAGATGACACAATGGTGGTGATGTAAGCAGCGAGAGTCATGGAAATGTGTGGAGTCTCTAAACCAACGGACGATTTGATAGTCAATATCTCAAGTGTAGTAGAGAGGTGGGACTCATCTACCTCTCGATGGTCACGACTGCTAGTTGCTTTGTGGGTCACCTTAGAGTAGAGTGTGTCAAAGAATGGGTGAGGTCGAAGTGCTTTGATGAATCCACGATTCATCGCCTTTATTCTTTTATTTTAGCTTCATTTTCTTAGTCAAACACCTGTAAACACCCACTAATTCCATAATTTTACCATTTTGCATGCATTTATTAATTATGCATTTGAAACACTTTTTGTGCTTAAATAAAAGAATAAAGTAGAAAAGAAAAAGAAAAGAGAAATAAAGGATGCGTTTACAAAGTAAATACAGACTGACCCGAACCCCGAGCGAAGGTCAAGACTTGACCTGATCGACTAGGAATAAAGTAGAGGGAGATAAGCTCTTTCATCCAAAAATCCAAAAATAATTTGTACATAAAGTCCCTGTATATTTGTATAAAACTTGTATTATTTTATTTGTACACAAATTGACCTCAAAGTAATTATTTTTGTAAACAAAAGTTGTAAATAAAAATATGTTGTAAATAATAAAAATAATTGTCAAATAAAATAATGTACATACTACAATTAATCATTCTCAGATAAAGCCACAATGCGATCATTGAAATACCAATTCCGGCTCCATACGAACTCAAATTGAACCAAACTCACTTCCATTGTACTCTAAATTAAATTATCTTTCAAATGGTTGTGATTTCATAATTTTAAAGTTACAGTTAAAAAGTCGGTTTTCTGGGGTGTTTTGTGGAGTTTTCCCATATACTTGTTGTATATATTTTATTCATATTTATACATAATGTACATATTCGTAAATATTATTTCCATTAAAAATAAAAACAAAAAATATAAATATTAAAATTAAAAAATGTATTTTAAAAATTATTTCCTTATTTGTACCTATGTATATTGTATTATATGTGTATAATATGTGTATACAACTAACTTCCTTAAATAAAAATCACCAAAAAATTTAATTACCTAACATTATTAATTTAATTTAATTTAATTATGAAATTTGTAATTAATTATTTGATTGATTTATTTATTTGATTTATATACTTACCATGTATATAGGATTTTATTCCATACCTTTAATGAACACCATTATGGTGGCTAATTGATTTTTGGAAATTATTTGATTTATTTATTTTAAATAATTTGGAAATTAGTTTTTAATTAATTAATTATTTTATTTATTTAATTATTTTATTAATTAACCACTAAATACCTTCTGTAAGTGTATAAACATTCTTTCTTCATTTTTCTTCTTTTTTTAATGGGCTCCTCCTTCTTTCACTCTTGATCGATCTTTGGTGGAGCGGAGCCCGATATCCGAGAACCGTCTTGTTGAAGAAGGGTGCCTAGCCTCCGAGCCATCCGGTGACAGCGCGTCGGCCCTCGTCGAGGCCATCATGGCATTTCCGAACCCCGAGGTGAGATCCATTTTATTTCTCATCATTGTTATTCTTAGGTAGATCGTAGTTTAAATTTTAGCCTCTATTTCATTAATCTTAGGTATCTTAACATCATCAAAAAAATCCATCACACTTTATTCCGCTTCCGACACCGATTTTCCATACCATTTTCTCGATCTCTACGCATTTCACATTCTACCTCGCACAACCTATCCACCTTCGAGTTACGGATCTCTCTTTCATCTCGTCGAGATCCGTCCATTCATACATCCCATTTTTTTGTGTATAAATAAAAAAACATAAAATATTTTTCCTGCTTATCTCACATTTGTTTTTTACAGGAATTTTTTTTGTTTTTTCTCCAATCTTTGTTTTGCAGGAATAAATAACAAAAAAATATATATGGTTGTCTTTTTTCTCTAACATTTTGTTTTTCAGGAAAACATAAAGAAATTAATTAAAAAATATAAAAAATTCTTTTACACCTCATGTTTACTATTTCAAAAAAAATAATAGTATAAAAAAAATTCTTTTTATTATTTCTGATTTAATAAAATAAAAACAAAAAATTAAAATAAAATAAAATCCGCGCAGTGCGGTGCCTCCATCCAGCCTTCGACTGACGCCGTGGCCCCGCACACCCAGCCGCGCGCGGGCAGCGACGCTCGCCCCTCCAACATGTCCTGCGGTGCCCTCCACATCTGCTCGTCTGCCAGCGCGCCTCCGTGCACGCGGTCGCCCCGCCGCGCCTCCAGATAGCGGCGTCGTCCCCTCGTGGCAGCGGCGGCGCCCTTGTTCCTTGAGAAGAAAGAAGAAGGTGTGGCAGCTACCCTATCCTCCTTTGAGAAGAGCAACACAGGAACCCTAGGGGATTTTAAAATGAAAAAATATCTTTTGGGAAAATTACATATTGACCCATGAAGTTCGGATATTTGCAACGAGACCCCCACCAGAAACTCAAGTCACATACGTCACATGCATTTTGTGGGTAAACTGCGACATTCACCTCTATTTTAATCATTGTTCTATTGCAGTCTAGAACTTCTTAGAAAATTACATTTCAGTCCTTGCACTTTCAGACTTCAACTTGCTTGCTATCTTTGAATGGAATAAATATCTTTATGGTTGCAAAATTTTTGAGAAAATTCATATATGCTCCTGTTATATCTTTTTACATTGTGTAAATTTTTCATGAATTTTTAAAACCGTTTGATATAGTTAAAAAATAAAAACAGTGATATTTTGTCTGTCCAAAATTTCAAAATTCATAAAAATTCGAAAAATGGCCTAAAAATTCCTAAAAATTACTATAGGTTTGTTTTGATGTGTTTTAATTTCTGACCAATTTTTTTGCATTTTCCATTTTATAAAAACCTAAAAATTATGAAAAACTAAAATTCTTAAAAAAATGTAGAAAATTCTAGAAAAATCCAAAAATTGTGTTGTCAGATCTAATTGTAGATATTTCTTTGTAGTTTATCTTAAAATTAAATTCCAGGAGTATTGGGTTTTTAAATTATTTTTAAGTTGCAGAATACTCTCGGTTGTCCATTGTTTTCCTTGTTTTCTACTGTTTCATTTTTAGAAAATCACAAAAACATCAGAAAAATTCTAAAAAATTACCAAAAATATTGTAAAACATATAAAACATAAAAAGATATTCTCTAGAATTTTCTGAGCATCTTTTATCATTTTGAAAAATACAAAAAGAGTGTGGCATGTGTGAGTTTTTATCCTTTGTACGTTATTTGAAAAATTAAAAAAATAAAAATTCAAAAACCACTAAACATTAGCTTGGAAATCTGACTACTTTGTTTTTAAATTGTGCTCCTTGTGTTCAACCCTGGTCGCTATATCAGGTAAAAAGAATAGCGAAAACTGATTGTTGTGCGTTGATTGAGTTATCTATTATTAAATGATTAAATACAAATTTTTCTGGTTGACCGAATTGATCGGTTGAGAACAACGACACATTGTGATATTATTTTATCCATCTCGACCGTACGATTTTCGGGTCATCAGAATGGCGTCGTTGCCGGGGAGTACACTTTTACTCATTTTTCTATTTTGTCTCTCTATATCATAATTGTTTTCTGACCTTCTCTCTTTGATTTTTGTGCGAGGTACTACTTGGACGACTTGGAGTTTCTTTTTGGAGGACTTGTATAGGAGGAAGAGCAGGGAAGAGAAGAAATTTTTTCATTTTATTTGAGAGAACAATAAATTTTGTAATAATTTAGGACTTTGAATTATTGACTTGGACTATTATTCGAGGCCTGTTTCGCTAAGTGCCGGTGCACTTGGGGGACCTCATCGCTGTTTTCTGTATTTTTGATTTCACCGCTAAAACTTGCTATTTGATTCTCGTGATTTTGTCCCCTAGACGTAGGATTTTTGTTGATTGCGACGTAAATTTCTAAGGTCCAGCACTTAATAGAATATATGTTCGTATAGAACGTAATTGGACCTTGGATAAACATTAAACTGAAAAAGTTTGTTAAATTGAATTTGAGACCACGTGCCATGAGGAGTCACATACAACGCTGGCAGAATCCATTGTGGCGGGCACTGAGTGACTCCCAAGATCGGACTCCGGACTCGATTCGGTTAGCTAAGTATTATTCTTCGTGATCAATAAAAGCTGCTCATCTAAGGTCGATTTTCTCGTGCATCATTTAGTTAGTTTACTTTTAGTATTTAATTCTATTCGTGGATCATATTGCATGTAGAGTGCTGGAGCAATGTACGCATTTTCTATCTATACATGCATCATTGTTTTCGACCGTGCATTAGCTTTTTCGACTTCCTCCCCCTATTTTCAACTCAAATTAATCAAAGAGGAAATCGGAAAGCTCGTTAGGCATTATTTTTGAAAAAAATCTAAAAAAAAAGAAAATCAAAAATTAAAAAATGGGACTTGACCCTTAAAAATAAACGTAATTAATTCCTCATTGTATTGGGAGACCAATCCCCTCAATGTTTGCGCTTTTACTCGTTTGCATACATACTAAGAAGTAGTGCCTAAATCCTATTAAAGCCTCCTAAGTGTTTGTACAACTTTGTCTTATCACTAAACTCTAAAATTTAAAAGATAAAAGATCGAATCTCACGGTCAGATTTGCATAGAGTTGGTGAATTGGGGGTTTGCTTTGTGTTTGAATGTCTTTGGTGTGAGTTGGTTACGTTTATCTTCTATCTTTAACAATCACCTTCACTTTCTACCTTCCCACCTTCCATCTCTCCCACACTCCCTCCCTTCATTTCCCTCTCTTCATGATGGGTCGTATTCCATTCCAGTCGGATTTTACGGCTTTTTATCTTCATGCCCATCATTCTCGCCCACTCTCTTGGGAGGTCAGAACTCCGTCTGATTTTTCATCTTCTCCCTACCCACCCTCCCATTCGGGACATGCTGTCAGTGATGCCTGAGGATACCGGATTGATCAGATACAAAACCCGGGAGATTTCTGTTGAGATGAGAGTGCAATCCATAGGAGATCAAATGGGGCAGTTGCATGCTTTAGATGACTTTAATCCTGAGATGATGGATGAGTACACCGATCAAGAAGCACACTCCGCTTCTACATTGAGCCCCTTCATTCTAGATTTAGAGTTCATTGATCTACTACCAAAATTTTCAGGGGAAGTGCACGAGGAACCTTATTTGCATATCATGAGTTTGAGGATATTTGTGGATCAAGATCATATTCTGATATCACTTCTGAGGACATGATGTTGACCACCTTCCCATTTACACTTCATAGTAAAGCCAAGAGTCGGCACAGACGATTGGGAAGGGAGATTGCTACATGGGGAGATTTACGATCATTATTTTTGCAGAGATTTTACCCCCAACGTTGAGTGGAGTTGATGCGGTCTTGTATTCGTGATTTTTCAGTTGACCCCCAAGAGCCATTGATACATTCATGGTTGATGTTACGTGATCTTTTGAGGCGATTTCCAGATGAAGGATTTTCGATAAATGACCTTATCCACATCGCCATGAGGGGGAATACCGCAGAGCAGATTACATATGTCATTACCTCGTATGGTGGTTCACACCAAAGTCCCGACCTGGATTTAATTGAAACCATCTTGGATACACTTTCAGACATTCCATATTCAGAAGATGATTTATTCGGGTTAACACATGAGGGAGAGATGACACCAGATGAGTGTGTGACACATCATGCTGATCTTGACAGCACACACCGATCAAAGGATATTAGATGCTACTACTTCTCATTTGATGGATTTGTTGACTACCACTGAGAGTTCCAAGAGCCGGACATTGGTCGCGTTTACATTGGATTTACAATCAGATTTTGAGCCAGTCCTGCACTTTCACATCGAGGATTCTTGGATTCTAGATCTGCTAGTATCCCAAGAAATAGAGGAGGAGCCCACATCTCAACCATGCTTTGAGTCTTTCCAGTGTCCATACGCAATTGATTCAGTGTCTATTCTTTAGAAGATCTTCTTGGATTCTGAGATATACTTGGATTCATCTCAGCAGAGAGAGCTTGATGAGGGACCGATTTTTGATTTGATAGAACTTGATAGTCCCATATTTGACTCTTGTGTCCTCCCATTTGATGAGGTCAATTCATTTTTAGAGGACATGATATTTGACAGCATTGATCCCCAATTTCCTTATGATTCAGCATTAATCCCTGAGGGTTATCTGTCGGAGGATGCCACAGACTTTGTGTACTCGGTTTTACTTTCTGGGAGTGCATTCGATCTATCGTATCACGAGACCGAGTATTTTGATATTTTTGATAATGAGTTTGAGGTTTCTCTCCTCGACGACCCTCGCAAGGATGAGCCAATCTTTGAGCTATTTGATGATTTCACTGACTTGTCTACATTATATAAATCGAATATCAGCCTTTTTAGTGAGTCTCCTGATCTTGATCTTCCTTATCTATTCGAGACTGTGATTGACATTGAGCATTCATTGACAGATCCTTCCTTCTCCACATTCGACTTCTTCGGCTCTGCCCTTTCACTCCAAACAGATCTTGATCCGGCGATTTCTTTTGTGCTATCGGAGCCCAATTTCATCTGCCCATATCTTTACCCGGTAGCAGACACCCGCCTGATTGATTACCTGGGTGTCATCACTTACATTGTTGATCTCGTTGTTGTTCTCCCACCGATACTGCAACGACAGTACGATATTCGCCTTACAGATGTCGTCCTGAACCTCAATACTGCATTATCCTAACATTTGCGTCCAGCTAGGGGCATAAACTCTAGATCTTGTTGAGAGGCACCTCAACATTGTTCCATTGTCTAAATCCATCTGTCCATATCATGCGTTCTGTCTGTCTCACACCCCATCTCCATCTAATGATCATTCCATACTTAGGGTGTACTTTACCCTAAATATAGGGGGGATCTCAGATTGTGAATATTCGTTCGATTCTTTTTACCTCTGTTTTGCTGCCAATAATTAGGGATATTTTATCCAAAGTATAGGGGGTAAACCTAGTACATTCTACTACTCGGTTTTCCCCTTGTGTACAATCTTCTATACTTAGGATTACCTTATCCTAAGTATAGGAGGATCGCTGACTTCTATTGATTTTATTATTTTGTTCATCGTTGTAGTATACTATTATTTTCACTTTTCTATATTTATCACGAGTTATGTCTTTCTTTCCAGCTCTTTGATCACTATGAGGGCATAGTTCGAGCTAAGTATAGGGGGTGTCATATATATTGTATATATACTTTAGCCATAACTCGTACTTTCATAATTTTAGTATGGTTAAAATACCGTGTAAATACCTGTAAAAAAACTAATAAAAAGATGCAGAAAGTTCCTCAAAAATTCTTTTTGTATATAATGACTAATAAGTCAGGTTAAATTATTTTGAAAAATATTTTAAAAGTAGTTTGAAAATCTATTTGAAAAATCTTTTGAAAACTATTTGAAAAATGTTTGAAAAATATTTTCAACCTTTGTAAAAATATTGTGGATTGTAAAAATTCTTTCTTTTTGTGTGAAATAAAAGAGTTTGTAAAACTATTTGCAAATGTTTGAAAAAATGGTTGAAAACTATTTTGAAAATCTATATATACTATTTGAAAAATGTTTGAAAAATGTTTTCAAATGATTGTAAAATTATGTGAAAAATTATTTTGGACTATAGTTTTTAAAATTTTTTGTAAAATTATTTTCAAATAAATTTGAGGAATATATGCATCATAAAAATAAAAAAAATGATGAATAAACAAAGTAAAAAAAATTAAAATCCAACTGTGTATATACTTGTATAAATTACTCTAGTTGTAAATTCTTTCTTATGACTCTTGTAAATAATTGACTCATGTCTTTGTAAATTTGTGTATACAATCTCTAACCCTTAAAAAATGTATATACTTGTATTTATTTCTAAATATTTGCAAAAAAAAAACTTTTGCATGTGCATCATTTTTCAAAAATTCATAAAAATTTCAAAATATTGAAAATTGTTTCACAAAAAGACTTTGTTTTCTCTTTGCATTGTACATATTTTCATGCATTAGCATGTGCATTTTTCAAGATAGTATCGACATTTAGACTAAGTCTGGAATAAATTTGAAGAATGGAGCTTAGTTGGAGCTTAATCCACTTAATTTCAGAGGAACCTTATAAGATTTGGAGTTAAGAATTTTCTGGTCCTAGCGACTTAATTCTTTGAGTCCATAAGACTATGTTCACATGTCATCTTGATAAGTCTAAGTAGAATATTTAACAACACACACATGATTCTTTCAGACCGTGGCTTACCTTGGACAAAGCACTCTACACGTAGCTCTTCATGGAGGAGGTAGTGAGGAGGCAGAATCTTTTGGCTTGGGGTAGCATACGAGGGTAGTACATCTAGGTGGAACCTCTCGTCCTCCTCTAGGGAGGGAAGTGCTTCTCAACCTAGTTTGGTGATGTTGAGGTCTAAAGAAGGATGTTGTGGGGTTCAATAATGCTTCAAAAGAGGGATAGTCTACTGGCTCAAGAGGAAAAATCCTTGTGTAAATGCTGCATCTTGTATATATTTTCAAAAAAAGAAAACAAAGAAAAAAAATACAAAATCTCCAAAAGTGGACATGCCTGATTGAAAAGTAAAATGCCTCCCGGAGTGTATATACAAGTGAAAAAAAAGAATAAGAGCTTCAAAGTCATACATTTGTGAGCTTGCAGTGGGTGACATGGATACACTGGTCATGCATCCAAGTATAGGTAACTACACTGGTTACCGTCCATTCTCTTCTCCATCCCCTCTTCTTGAGCTGGTTGTACTTGAACTTAGAAGGGAATATCCCCGCTCCTCGAAGAAAGAGTTGCTAGACCGGGGGATTAGAGTTACCTTGTTGAGAGAGGCTGTCTCTTTGTTAGTTCTGAGATGAGGAGCTATATTTCACTTACAGTGTACAAGTAAGAATTCATAGTCATAAGAATTTGTGTATGTAGACTTGTTCTGATCTGACTGTTGAGGCGACCTGAATAGTAGTCCTGTGGAACTTAGAGGTTGTTAGGTTTTAAATCCATTTTCCATTAAGATTCCGACAAACTAATAATCCAAAGGTCCGACAGAGCTCCAGACTACATTTTTAAGAAGATAAGTGTAAAAGTCAACATTGTTCTACTTCTTTCCTTTTTCTTTTCTTTATTTTTGTTTTTACTTATTTTCCAAATAAGTGTTTGCTAAGGGACTAGCAAAGGTAAAGTATAGGGGAATGATGAATCCACGATTCATCGCCTTTATTCTTTTATTTTAGCTTCTTAGTCAAACACCTGTAAATACCCACTAATTCCATAATTTTACCATTTTGCATGCATTTGTTAATTATTCATTTTTAATACTTTTTGCGTTTAAATAAAAGAATAAAGAAGAAAAGAAAAAGTAAAGAGAAATAATGGATGTGTTTACAAAGTAAATATATCGTGACCCGAACCCCGAGAGAAGGTCAAGACTTGAACTGATCAACCAGGAATAAAGTATGGGGAGATAGGTTCTTTCATCCAAAAATCCAAAAATAATTTGTATATAAAGTCCCTGTATATTTTTATAAAACCTGTACTATTTTATTTGTACATAATTTGACTTCAACCTATCACCTCCGACCACACACGGTGGCCGGAGTTACGTATCTCTCTTTCATCTTGCCAAGATCCGTCCATTCATACATCCTATTTTTTGTGTATAAATAAAAAAACATAAAATATTTTTTCTTGTTTATCTCACATTTGTTTTTGCATGAAAAATAAAACTAAACTTTGTTCTACAGGAATAAATAACAAAAAAATATAGTTGTTGTCTTTTTTCTCTAACATTTTGTTTTGCAGCTCCAGTTTACTGTTTCAAAAAAAATAGAATAAAAAATTCTTTTTATTGTTTATGAATATAAAAAATAAAAACAAAAAAAATTAAAAACATTCATGCAGAGCAGCGCTCCCAGCACCTCCATCCAGCCCTCAACTGACGCTGCAACCCCGCGCGGGTGGCGACACTCGCCCCTCCAGCACGTCCCGCGGCACCCTCCACATCTGCTCCTTTGCCAGTACGCCTCCATGCGCGCGACCGCCCTGCCGCGCCTCCAGACCGTGCGTCCGCTGCCCCCAGTCACCCCCTCGCGACCGACCTCTGCCCAGACAGGTCGCCTCCCCTCCGACGTCCGACCACCATTTCCGCCCAGCCGCTCGAGGCCCTGCGCGTCAGCGTCGTGACCGACCTCCGCCTCTCCTCATCAGATCCACCGACCTACGCCGTGCGTGCCCCGCGCACGAGCCCCCGCTGCCCTGCGCTCCTCTGTGCACCGGCATCCACCTCTCGCACCGTCTTCAACGCCGCCGCTAGCTACGGTCGTGTGCCCTAGAGGCGTCGTCCCCTCGTGGCAGCGGCGGCGCCCTTGTTCCTTGAGAAGAAAGAAGAAGGGGCGGTGACTGCCCCCTTACCCCATCCTCCTTTGAGAAGAGCAACACAGGAACCCTAGGGGATTTTAAAATGAAAAAAAAATCTTTTAGGCAAATTACATATTGACCCTGGAGTTCAGATATTTGCAAAGAGGCCCCAACCATAAACTCAAGTCACATTCATCACATGCACTTTGTGGATAAATTGCGACATTCGCCTCTATTGTAATCATTGTTATATTACAGTCTAGAACTTTTCAGAAAATTACATTTCGGTCCTTGAACTTCCAGACTTCAACTTGCTTGCTATCTTTGAATGGAATACATGTTTTTATGGTTGCAAAAATTCTGAGAAAATTTACTTATGCTCCTGCTATGTCTTTTTACATTGTGTAAATTTTTCATGAATTTTTATTACTGTTTTTTATATTAAAAAACAGTGATATTTTGTCTGTCCAAAATTGCAAATTTCATAAAAATTCGAAAACTAGCCTAAAAATTCCCAAAAAATTAATATAGGTGTGCGTTGCCGTGTTTTAATTTCGAACCAATTTTTGTGCAATTTTCATTTATAAAAATAAAAAATGTGAAAAACTAAAATTATTTAGAAAATAGTAGAAAATTCTAGAAAAATCCAAAAATTGTGATTTCAGTTTCTGATTATAGATATGTTTATGTAGTTTATCTTAAAAATAAATTCCAAGAGTATTGGGAATTAAACAATTTTTAAGTTGCAAAATACTTTTGGCTGTCCACTGTTTTCCTTGTTTTCTACTGTTTCAATTTTAGAAAATCACAAAAATATCAGAAAAATTCTAAAAAATTACAAAAAAACATTTTAAAATATATAAAACACAAAAATATTTTCTCTGAAATTTTCTGAGCATTTTTTATCATTTTGAAAAATATAAAAAGAGTGTGATGTGTGGGAGTTTTTATCCTTTGTATCTTATTTGAAAAATTAAAAAAATAAAAATTCAAAAACCACTCAAAATTAGCTTGGAAATCTAACTACTTAGTTTTTAAATTATGCTCCTTGTGTTCGACCCTGGTCGTTATACCAGGTAAAAAGAGTAGCGAAAACCACTTGTTGTGCTTTGATTGATTTATCCTTTATTATCTGGTTAAAAGAAGTTTTTTCTCGTTGACCGAATTGATCGGTTGAGAACAACGACACATTGTGATATTATTTTATCCATCTCGACCGTATGATTTTCGGGTAATCATGCTCCCAATGTTGTAAAATCGATGTCTCAATTCTCGCAAGCTATAGTCACCTTAGACGAGGATAAGAACATCTTCCTGAAAATAATCATTGACTGGGTGAAATCTCCTCGATGCTCAATGTCAATGATCATGATGTCTTCCTAGAGTAGAGTACCTTGAAAGTAATGATGACTAAAATGATTCCTCTCGTCCATTTTATGGATCGATCAACCAGTTAAATGATCACTCTAGACTTCTTAAGTGATCCGAGTTTGAGCTTGACAAACACGGAGGTCGGGAGGATATTTATTGATGAGTCAGCATCGATTCTCGTATGGGTAAAAATGGTGTCTGATTTCACACTCAACTCGAGGCAACCGCTTCACTCTGCGGCTCTTGGTCTTTCTCCTCGTTATCAAAGAGGTGGCTAGGCCTCAATTTACTTCTCACAAATCGTTTGAGGTCGGGGAAGTGATCTATGGCCTTTATTAAGGGAAGTTTAAAAATCAATTCTTCATCGAGTGCTTCCCTTAGGAGAAGATCTATTTTTTATTTTCTATTTTTATGAGATTTTTTGGTTTTTCATTATTTTGGTCTTTTTGATATTTTCATTTTTTTGGTTTTTTGACGGGCGAATGGTCAGACTCTGGATTGGAAGGCAAGTGGTTAGTAGAAGAGGAAGGTAGAAGTGGCTCCAGATGTACAAAGTGTTTGTGTTCTTTATGTCTGCTTGATTTTGAACATCAAATCTACTCATGTTATTCTCCATATTCATACCCGAGCTAGCAATAATTGAATTCAATATGTTTGATACATCTCTCAACTTCGCATCAAATAATTCATTTTTCTGGATAAGCCTAGATATGTCATCCTCCTACAAATTATCATGACAAATCATGGAAGCAGTCTGTTCGGTTGGAGGATATTGCTGAGAACATGGGGTCTCATGCTCAACATACCTAGACTATGGCATGAAATTCTGGGTTGAGTATAGACCATCTGAATGGCAGGTATTTATCGAAATCTCATATGATGTAGTCAATAAGGAGGGGGCTTGTAGGTTTAATTCATGAGTCCAATCCCCTGTTTGCGGAGGCTCTCTACATGGCTGGTATGAGGGCTAGTCAATGTATGCTTGATCACTAAAGTCAATCAAGTTTGGGAAATCATTATGTGCATCCCTCTCCATTCGGGTTGCTCGATCAACAAAGTTGTACCCTAAAGTCAAGTCAAGATGTGTATGTATGATTCGTTGAGTTGTCCCATCATTCATATGAAGAGGAAATGAAGTATGTGGGGGTACATAATTCTGCCAATCATCTATCTCAATAGTGGCTTGCTCTTCATTCGATTCATTGATTCCAGCAAGCTCTCGAGAATAAGGGCATCCGACCCAAGATGGAAGTGAATCCAGAGTTTTAGAATATGGAGTAGGTGAGAAATGCAAAGAAGTGGAGAAGTCAGTCGAAGTTTTGACTCCATAATCAGGGCGATAAGGATAGAAAAAGGGTGGCTGTGGAGAAACCGTCTCAAAGAGAGGACACATGAAGGAAAAAGATGATGAAGTTGGTCAGTACAAAAACTGATGAGCCGACATCTTAAAGGAATGAGAGAGGATTGATGTGAAAACATGCAAAAACACAGGGTGAGAACACGCACAAACAAACATCAAGACAAACTCAAGAGCAAACCCTAAGTTCACACTCAACATGGTGAAGGACCCCAAGCTGGGTTCAATTAATCTGGTTGATTTTAAGTGATTTTCAAGCAAAGTTAGCAAGGATTACGTGATGGCCTATAGATAAGTTGGTTCAATGCGGCTGAGTGAAAAACGAGAATGCGAGAGCCGCTAAATAATGGTCTAACAAATCAGACTCACTGTCGCTGAAGCGACTACTCAAGCCTTCACGTTGATCAATAATTAACCCACACAATTAATTAAACAATCAAGAGATAGGATCAAAATTTATTATTCCCTACTAAAAATGTACAGTGGCAAGCAAGTAGGGGTCGAACACAGGAAACAAGGGTGTAGAGTGTAGACAAAAAGTCAAGGCGTATGTCCAATGAACTACTTAGCCAATATGAATTTTTTATGAGTTTTTGATTTTATATTTTATACTTAATTTTTAATTTTAAATTTTTATATTTTGGTTTTCAATTTTCTGATTTTATATTTTCTTTATATATATTATATTTTTTTCTTTTTTTCAATAATGGAATATATATATGTAATGTAAGAAAAGAGGGGATATGGTATTTATAAAAATAGGGAAAAATAGTCAACAAGAAGAAAAGAAATTGTTTTTGGTTTTTTTATAATTTTCTACTATTTTTTGATTTTTGGGGTTTTTTTGAATATTTTTGGTATTTTTAAATGTCAAAATACAAGAAAACAATGAATATCAATGCTGGCCGAAATTAAAATGGGAATGTAAAATAGCCAACAGTATCAAAATTTTCCCAAATTAACTTTAAAATAAAGGAAACAAATAGGGAAGCAACAGGAACTGAGTTTGTATTTTTAGGGTTTTTTATAGAATTTTTTAGATTTTTAGGAAGATTTTTAGGGTTTTCTAATTTTTAAGGTTTTTGTTTTGAAATTTTTAGTGATTTTTGGTCAGTAGTTAAAAGACACTAAAATAGACAAAATATAATTTTTTTTAGAATTTTTTAAAAAGTTTTGGTAATTTTTATGGATTTTCTAATGTAGATAGTAGCTAAAATGCATGTTTTTCGATTTTCAATAAATAGCAAAATGCAAGAAAAATGCAATGCAAAAATATAGCATGAATCTAAAACTAAACATGAGCTTAAGTTGATTTTTGTGGAATTTTTGGGTGTTTAGAGATGCACGCAATAATTAAAGACATCAAAAAGAAACTACAAGCCCGACAGGGGCATTTTCGTAATATTTAAAAGCTACAGAGAAAATATTGCAATTTCACCAAAAACACACGCGTAAAGCATGCGTTATGCTGTTCACAGGGGTAGATTTGCAAATATCAAAAGCCGTCAGGACAGGAGTGCAAATAACCCAAAGATATATTATAATCACTATGCAAAGGGGTAGAAATGCAAATACATAAACGTTCAGGATTAAGAATGCAAAATACCCAAAAACCACATGTCCCAGTCACGTGAGATGACGTGGCCTAGGACTGAAGTGCAAATATGAAAAGTTAAGGGATCTTTTTGCCATTATTACAAAACTTTTGAACTACAGATGAAAGTTTTAATTCTAAAAATTAAATACAAAAAGGGCCAGGGTTAATGGTGCAAAATACCCATGCCTTGCGTGGGAGCGAACGGCGAAGATGGTTTCACTTGACGCGTGGCGCGATGACGGTTCGCCTTCAACGGCCGTTACTAGTTCGTCGATGAAGTTCCAACGGCCGTTGTTCATGATCATCCAACGGCTAAGGGCAAATCAGGTGTGTGCTCGTGATCGGACGGTCCTCGAGGATGGTGGACGAACTCGGCCTGGGGGTTGCTTCGATCGATGATGGTGGTCGAGTTTAGTGTCCTCCGACCCTAGGATCGAGGGCAAAATGATCCTGGGGCCCTTCCGCGTCGAATGGAAGTCTCAGGAGAGACTAAGATGGCAAAGAACGTCGGGGCGGTGGAGCTGACCTGGGCGGCTGCTCTCTGGAACGTCGAGGCTCGATAGAGCCTTCTCCTTGGCTCTGACCTGCAGGGTTAGTCGCACAAAGACCAGGCAAAGCTACGGGTATCCTCAGACAAAGAAATGGAGGCGTAGATGGGTCAGGCGTGGAGCTCCGATATACGGCGGAGATGGAGCTCAGGTCGCTCGATCTGGGCGAGATCGAGGGTGATGGAGGGGTGGAGCGGAGCGACGGAGTGAGGAGAAAGAAGATGGAGGTGGGAGCGTCGGCTGCGGATGATGGAGGTGGCCGGAACGATGAGGCGGAGCGGAGCTCGGCCGTGGAATCGAGAGTGGATTCACGACAAAATTACTCAACGAAACGACGAACTACAAAAAACCTAACCTAAACTAACCTTAAGCTACAAGAAAATGGAAGAAGAAGAGAGGGAGGCTCATCGGCGTGGGCTACAACGAGATACAAGCAACGCTCCGGCGAGGGGTTGGATCGACCTCGATTCTACTCCTCGGAGCTAAACCTCGGGCTCAATCTCCTCCTGCTGTCACCAGGAGTACAATGGGCTAGGGATTTAGGGCTAAAGATGGAGGAAGAGGGATCAAGAGAGAAGGGAAGTCGGGGGGTTCTTTTTGTAGGGTTGACGAAGTGACGCCAAAGATCGATGGAGATAGACCGAATCGTGGGTCCAATCCCCGATGTTTCACCTGGGCGTGAATCAACGTTCATCGAGGACAAAAAGATGCGAAGACCTAGACATCAAAGGATGCAAGACGAGGCCTCGAAAAAAGGTCGAAAATGGTCAAAAACTCAGATCTGACAAGGTTCAGACCTCGGTCAAAGAGTTGACCGAGGTCAACCAACGACGCCTTCTGGTTGGTCCACGTGGACCAACCAGAAAAATCTTTGGAAAAATCCTTGTAAAATCCTTTAAAAATAGAAAATGAAGTAATTAAATTTGGTTATAAAATAAAAAAAGTTTATTATTTTATGAATTATTTTATGGTAATTTTTATTTATTGTTTTAGAGGTATATATTTACAAGTTACTATTTTAGGCCTATATAGGTATATTTACCTATATATTTTATTGTTTTATTTTTATTTTGTAAATGTTATTTATTTATTTTTGTTTATTAATTTATAAATTTATAAAATATTTTCATACACTTAAATATATTTTTATTTTATTTTTCTGATGTCTTTTATACACTTAATAAAATATAAGTATGTATTATATAGGTGTATATACAGGTATTATTCCTATGTATTGTAAATATACAAGTATTTTATTCTTGTATTTCTCTTGTACTTTTATTCTGATTTTAATGCACAAATGTATTATAAATAATATTTACAAAATAATAAAAATATAAAATTACAGAAATATTGAATAAATAATAAAATAAATATTTTAATCTGTACATATATACAAGTGGGGTCCAAAACTCAACTTTCAAACCGTAGCTCCGCCAAATGCGAAACCATCGCCATTAAATAACTTATTTTAATTATATACAATTAAATGTGAGTTTGATGCATTTGGAGTTTTCATTTGTGAGATACGGGTCTGAGAAGTTGGGATTCTGGATTTTTATTCAGAACATAACTTTTTATCTATACATTATTTTTGAGTGAAATCAATTTTCTATTTTTCTTTATTTAATTATCTACAACTTTCATGTTCAAAGTTTATTTATTTGAGGTATAAAAAGTGAAACCAAAAATAGGTCCCAAAATGAATAAAGAATGAATTGAATAAAAGGTATTTTTATTGTATTTTGGCCCTTATCTCCCCCTACTTTGTTCCTTGTCGACCTAGTCATCAAGATGCCTAGGTCTCGGAGTTTCAGGTCATAAAATATCTACAATATTTTATTCTTTTTCTTTCTTTATTTTATAATTTTGGCTATAAAAACCACATTTTATACACTATTTACACAATAATGCATGGATGAGAAAATGCCTAAATTAACGCTATTTACACGCATTTACTAGGTTATTACGGCCAAAATGATAGAATAAAGATGATGAAACGTAGATTCATCACTGAGTCACCCCTGTTTAACCTATCGCCTAAGATACCAATGTCCTTCCTCTCTTAGATCCTATCACCATCTTACTCGGTTAATACTAATGAAGTTCAGGGGCCTGCCCCTATTTACCTACCTACCGAAGTAGGAGGAGGCTAACAAGGCTTGTCACTTCGCCCCACGGGTGGGGGGGATTGTTGGACATGCGATCCCATGGCGAGCCATTATGCAATAAATGTTATTGCACATATCATTCCCTGATCTGAAATGAAGAATAAATAATTTGCATAATAGGTCCCTCTGTACAATTAGGGTTATGTACCATGGCCATCTTAATAATCATACAGCTGTTGATTCACTAATTGAATCATAGAGGCTGGTGCTTGGATGAATATCTAAAGGGTTAGATTGAGGACTCATCAAGCACCATCAAATGATTGTTAAGAGATGATCTCCAGCCTGAGTAGGAGATGGCAATCCTTTCTCACATAGGCTGATATCTGACCGACCTCTTGATGTAGGTCCTCTACAAAGGAATAGAGATTCGGAGATGTCAGATTAGTTAGGTAAATGGGTTGCCTTAACGAGATCGAGATAACCTAAGTCCTATGTTGAATGCTGTCACAACATAGGCACGCATCCTCTGATCAGAGACAGATGTATTGCTATAAATCTGAGTATGTACATTTGGCAGACCGATAGGTTGATGGCCTAACAAAGGTCTATACACCGACGAGCTGGTGTGCATATAAGGGCATATGAGCAATACGATCTCTCAAAGGGATCATACAGGTTCACTTATGAACCGGAAGACATGAGCTCACTCATGAGGTATTGGGACCGATCAAATTCCATGCATGGTTGTCATGCTTTGGAAGCATGACATGAATTTGAAGGTATGATATATGCTTTGGGAAAGCATATGATCGATACCAATTCCCAATGATCAAGATTGAGAAACTTTGTGATCAAACCCTGAAGAAGATAGTGTAAAATTGATCTTGATCTTCAGGTTAACCATAGGTCTTCCAATATGCAGGATGTACAGGTATTGGGAATACCTGAGGGTGATGTGATGAAATAGGTCTGGATTTTACTGACTCCTCTCAGTAGAGAAGCAATCTAATCTTAGTCCAAGTGTTGGACATTGGTCTGAATGAGATTCAGATTCAATGAGAAGATTAGATTTGCGGTCTTGATTCAATCAAGCATCTATGGGAGGTCTGTAACATCTGGATTTGAGATGAGATCTCAGCATCCAAGTCGCTATACATGGAACAATACAATCACCCTGTCCTTATCTTCAAGTATCTGCGGAGAAAGCACATTATTCTTGAAAGGGTTCAAGAATAATTCATTTGATGAATTACATATCCAAGCAAGAAGGACTTGATGATTAAATGAGATTTAATGATCAAGCATAATATGAATGAGATTCATATTGTGAGAATAATTATCCAAGATAATTAAATGGGATTTAATTATCAAGAATTAAAGAATGTGGATAATACTATCCATGATATTTGTGTATTATAAATATGATTTATAATATACATATATTAAGGAGAGAGAAATTTTGTGAATAGCATTTGTTAATTATTAATGTGGACTGGATTCACATTAATTAATTAATTGGAAATGCAATTTACAAAGTAGTTTGGTTTGTGAATATGATTCACATATTTATCAATGGCATGATTGAAATATTCACAAATTAATTTGGAATTAATTGGTGGATATTTTTAATAATGATTATACATTGAGAAATAATAATATATAAAATAAAAGGGAGATAAATAACCACCAAATGAGGTGGCGTCACCAGTGACATAGTCAAAGGTGACGCCCCCTCATTTTTAGGGGGTAATTTCTTATCTCCCCTTTATTATATTATTATATCTTGATAATTAATTTATGTTGAATTAAATTATGTTGACAATGTTGCAATATATATTTAATTTAAATATAAACTGATATAGTTGGTTTTTAGCCGACAACAATCTTGGCCATTGATTAATACATAGATCACCATGGCCGTTGGATCTATGTGTCCCATGGATTGAGATCCATTGGATCATAAACTAATATAAAAGGAGGGCTAACCTAGCCTCTCATGGTACATTATTTAGAGTTGTAGAAGCCTACTACTCTCTCTCTCTCTCATTCTTGCCCTCTCTCTTTCTCTTCTCCGAGAAGTGGCCGTCCACTTTGTGTTGAGAAGGAGAGTCTCTCTCGCCTTCGATGACTTGAGGATCTCCTTCTTCTTTGGGGATGCTTGCTCTAAAGGAAGACGACGGATTTCGTTTGACGAAATCAGGGGATTCATTGCTTGGATCTTCATCGAGGATTGCGGGAGGAACGTGTCTCATCATCGCGCCGGCAAGTGCGTTCTTCGTGGATTGGACTTAAGACAGGAGGATCTCTTGTTTGGGATCTCACGATTACAACCATTCTCCAAGAGGTATTCCTTATACTTTGTGGTTTGATGAAACGATCCGAGAAATGTTCTCGTGATCATGTGGTTTCGTCACTAGAATTAATTTTTAAAATTTCCGCTGCATCTCACGACTAGTGCGACTCGTCGTCTCGATCGCATACGATGCGATCGACACGCTTCCGTGATGCACTTAAGGATTCTCAATATCCTTCAATTGGTATCAGAGACTTAGGTCGAATAATATGTTGGATATGATCGATAGACCTAGGACGACTTGGGTTTGAAAGGGTGGCGAAATTTTCGTCGCATTTCAATTTTCGCACCTCTGTCTAATTGAAATTTTCAGTACTGTTTAAATTGTTTAAACACAAAATTTGCAATTAGATTTTGTTCCCCATTAAATAAGGAAACCATAGGATATGAGTTTATGAAATTTGAATTTCATTTGTTCAAGATATGACCTTTTGAATATGCATGTATTCACTATTGTGGGAACTGCAGATCTAAACATGATTAATGAGTTAATTATTTTGATCCGCCTCGAAATGCGTAAATTATCACTTGGGTTCTTTAATAAATAAAATTGGCAATCTTAGGAAACTGATTTTGTAATTTTTGGATTTAAATGGATCGAGATAAGTTAATTTTAATGATTGGGGGTCACTACTGGAAATTGACATCTTTTGATCATGAACCTTGTGATAAGTCATTCAAATATGATGATGAAAATTAATGATTAATTTTCTGAAATAATTAATGATACATATTTGTGAAATATTTAAAGAGATAATTATTTCATTGAATGACATTTGCCTAACCATAATGATAAGATAAATGATCTTGATCATTGGTAGATATGAAATCATCAACAAACGTTTTTCATGAAGAACCTTAGTTTATCCTACAATAGTTGTAGGACTAATTTTACATGAAAAACTCTCTTTCTTGAATAGGATTTGGGATTTGTTTAGCAAATCTCCTTATAATATAATCAAAATTGTTTTTATGTATATTATATGGTATAATTTCGGTTGAAAAACCGATGAGCATCTCAAAGTACATGATGATCTATCTGGCATTATCCTTTCCTGAGGTGGATATGGTGCCTAGTCAGAGAGCATTGGGGTTGGGGGTTGCAACGTATGTGGTCCGTTCCACTCTCGTCGGTACTGGCCATGACAGCGGGTAGGGACTCGATAATGCCTGAGAAGTCAAAGTGTATTTTTCCAATTATTAAAATTCGAATAATACGTACTTTGAGATTATACCTACTATTCAAGTAATAATCAAGTTTGTTGATTGATGATTGGATTAATGATTAATTTAATGTAATTAAATTAATTATATCCAATAAACGCACTATTATGAATAGATGTGAAATTTCCTTGGAAGAATTAATTATGTGAATATGATTCACGATAATTAATTATAAAATTTGAATATGAGATGGAGGATCACATAAGTGACATCCATGGTCTCCCGTCAAGGCGAAGGGTTTCGTCGCCAGGGATTGTATGTAGGAGATACCTGTTCGAAGTGACAACTCCTATATGCAAGCGCATCTGGATCGGGCTCTTTGCTTCTCGAAAGAGTAAGACCGTATGCGTAGTGATCCCAATATCGAGTCCTCATATTATTGGGGCGATATTGGATTGCTCATAGCAAGTTATAATCCTGTTGACGGTTGGTTCAATTAGCAACGGGTCAACATCATCTTAGTGGTGGTGGGCCCGGGTGTTAAAGACCAAATTGGGAAATGCAAGTTGGACTTGCAAGGCGGAATGAGTTCCCACTTCTTTTTATCAGAGTCGCAAGTTCTCATATTATTGGGATGTGACGAAGATAGGAAAGGAGATCCCAGATCTTGCTAGAGATATAATGATATGAATATCTCTTACATTGAAAGTAATTAAGGGAATGAACTTTCATTGTTGACAAGGCAAGACAACTTTGATATAAAAATTCCTAAATCAAAGTAAAATATGTATATATATATAAATACGTTTATGCAAATTTCTTATTTTAGATAATCCTTCATTAAACCCACTCAATGTTATACTCAATGCTAACCAGTAAAATATCATTGATTGGACTCATGATCCAGTTTTTGTACTTGCAATTGGACACATAACGTATGTGGTTGCAATGTGAAAGTTTCCTCAACATAATGATGAATGACAATTAAATACGACAATAAGACATCACCTTAGGGTTTGAATGTCTCTATAGTCTTGATCTTTCATCAAGTGTACTTTGGAAGTGACATGTCGATGATGATCGCAATTGTCAAATAATCCTTATAAAATCTAAGAAGATGTTCTGGCATACATATGTGCCCTAGACATTTAATCATGATTGACATGGTTCTCTGCATTATGCAGAATGGTGGCTCGAAAGAGATGATGTATTCAAAATGTTTGAATACCTACATGAACCTAAATCTCTAAGAGTTAAGATGTATGTAGATATGATGAGTGTCGTCATTCTACTGTCTATACTCTAGTCATTCATGAAGCTTCATAATATTCATATTGTATGAATTTACTGAAGCATGTATAAATGTTGAAGTACTCTTGTATTGAAATCTTTTGTATTTAACATAAGATATTCTTTGTCTTGAACAATGGTTGTTTATAGATAAAGAGAGAGCACAGTGGAAGCGTGGGTCGGACCCATGTGAAAAGGAAAATCAAAGAGTTGATTGTATTTCTGTGACTTCCATATGACATCTAAAGAGTTGGATGAATGCCAATACTGAAATAAGTTGATGTGTTGATAGTATGACTATCAAATCTGTCTAAAATCCTTAGTGAAGGACTCAGATAGAGCATCGGAAAAATCTACATATAATCATTGACTTTGACTTATTTATTTCACAAGATAAAGTCTAATAATTGTATCCCAATCTTCTAATGATACTTGCAATTGGTTGCATGTATATATTAGAAGATTAGAAATTTGATCTTAAGGTTTAATAGTCATCTACATGGATATTGATGTAATTGTTGCGGCAATCTCTGTTGGATAGATGGACTTTATATTCTCAGTGGGAGAGCCCTTAGTCTTAGAGAATGTCTCTATGACCTAGATATTAGAATACACTCATTGTTTGTTTCTAAATGTTAGAAATAAACATGAATTCTGAGATAGAACTATCATAAAGAGTTATGATGGATATATTTCAGATAATAATCTGGCATCTAGTGGACTCTACTAAATTAGAAAATTAATGAATGGTTCATTAAGATTTCTAATACTGAAAATTAAACCTTGATAGATCAATAGGAGGATGAAGATCATTTGACAATGATATGGCATCATGTTTTGTACATATGTCTGTTGATGAGATCAATAGACTAGTAAGATATGAAACTTTAGAATGTCTAAAATTTCAAATCTTACATACTTGTGAATATTGTATTCGAAGAATGTTCAATACACCCTTCTCTTAGGAAAGGTGTAAGATGTCAAGGTATTCAAGATCTCATACATATTGATGTATGTGGATTATCTATATCATAGTAAACATTATGGATATGTGATATCTATTGATGATTATGTATGATATGAGATTTCTTCTCTTCAGCTAAGAAAACTTTGAAATGTTCAAAGATTTCACAATTTTGGTTTAGAACCAAAGTTTGAAGGAAGATTAAATGAATTTGATCTAACCAAGGTAGCAAGTACCTATTATATGAATTCAAGAATACCTTATGAAGATATGAATATCATTTCTATCTCAATCCTCCTAACACACCTAAACTCAATGGAGTTGTAGGGAGATACAATTGGATCATGTGTGACATGATTTGATCAATGATGAATTTTAGCATAATTATCCCTTACTTTCCAGGTATATATGTGTAGTAGAGACTACAATATATATCCTTAATAAGGTTCCATGCATGTAAGCTGGAATCTAGCACTTGAGAGTGCTACTTCATTAGAAAAATAAAGGATGGTATTGGATACCTACTTTATAACCCTAAGATTCTTAAAAGATCTCATCTCTGAGAATGTGATTCTTAGAGGATGATTCTCTTGAGAATCAAGATGAAAATGAAGTGTAGGAACTCGTTTGATATTGAGAAGATAACGGGGCTCCTGAAATCGGAGACTAAAAGGGATAATTAAAGATGAAGCACTATTACCTCTTCAAATGAGTTTGAGGATGTATTCCATGTGTCAGTTAAGTCTGACAATGATCGGACTTCATGTGATGAAGCTCCTGAGGATCATGACATGGAGAGATGGATTTTAGCAATAAAGTCTAAAGTAGACTTCATATACAAATGTTGTATATGGACCCTCAAGGATCCACCTGTAAGGGTAAGACCCATTAAGGTGTAAATGGATCTTCAAGAGAAAGAGGGAACCTGATGAGAAGGTAGAGACCTTCAAAGCATGGTTCATAGCCATGAGCTACACACCAGAAGAGAAGACATTGCTTGTAATGAGACTTGCTCTTCGGTGACCATGCTTAAAATCGTCAGAATATTGCTAACCTTGGCTACACAACTTGACTATTGCATCTTCAAGATGTAAGTCAAGATTGCATTCCTCTAAGAATACCTCTTTGAGGATATTCACATGAAGTAGTCCCAGGGCTTCATGATTGGGGAAAGTAAGGTGTGAAAGCTAAAGAAATCCATCTGTGGACTCAAATAAGCTTCTTGTTGTTGAAACATAAGATTTGATGAAATTATAAATGCTATGATTTCAGATGGAATCTTGATGTACCACGTGAAGCTTAGTGGGAGTGCCATTCTGTTCATCATGCTAAATGTAGATAATATCCTAATCATTTGGAATGATATAAGGATGATAATAAGTGTTTTATGTTCTGGCTATTCCATACTTTGAGATATGATCTCAAAAGATGCTTCTTGGATCTTAGTTCTGAAGGTGTTCAGAAGCAAAGAAAAGAGGGTATTGGAACTGTCACATCTGTAGTACACCTTGGAAATGTTCCATTTTCTGGAAAATTCCAAGAAAGGCTTTCTTACCTTAAGATTTGGTAGTGACCTATCTAAAGGGATAACACCTCATAGAGTTGAGGAAGTGAATGCTAGAACTGCTTGCACTTGTGCATCAGTTACATGAAGCTAAGTGTATGCTAGATGTGTACAAAAGCCAGATATCTGCCATGCAGTGGGAGTATTAAAGTGTTGCTAATCCTACTATGGAGAGAAAATACTTGATTACAGTAATAACAAAATCTTCATAGATGACAAGTTTTTTTTGAGATAGTGATCTCAAAGTCATATCTTCAAAAGCTTAAGACTTTATAGGTAAAGATCTAAAAGGTCTTAACTGTGGATACCTTAGGCGATAGTGATCTCCAGGAATAAGGGTATCCTGATAAGGATTATGGAAATACTGGTTATAATAATTATTGAGCAATAGTGTCAAGGACACTATAATTGCTTTATCAAAATTGAGTATTGGTTGCATAAGATTAAACATTCGCATTAGATGCGAGCACTGTTACTCGGGATATGTAAGTGTCGTAAAAGGACTTCGCGAAGTTTCGCGGGAACAGAGTGACTGATCAACTTACCTAGCTATTTTCTAAATAGCCTATGATTGCCACATGAGTGTGGGTTTAAATGATTAGCCCATTAATAGCTCTTTGGGCTAGTGGGAGATTATTGGACATACGAGCCCACAACGAAGCATTATGCAATAAATGTTATTGCACATATCATTCCCTGATCTGAAATGAAGAATAAATAATTTGCATAATAGGTCCCTCTGTACAATTAGGGTTATGTACTATGGCCATCTTAATAATAATACAGCTGTTGATTCAATAATTGAGTCATAGAGGATGGTGCTTGGATGAATATCTAAAGGGTTAGATTGAGGACTCATCAAGCACCGTCAAATGATTGTTAAGAGATGATCTCCAGCCTGAGTAGGAGATGGCAATCCTTTCTCACATAGGCTGATATCTGACCGACCTCTTGATGCAGGTCCTCTGTATAGGAACAGAGATTCGAAGGTGTCAGATTAGTTAGGTCAATGACTTGACTTAATGAGATCGAGATAACCTAAGTCTTATGTTGAATGTTGTCACAACATAGGTACGCATCCTCTGACCAAAGACAGATGTATTGCTATATGTCTAAGTATGTACATTGGTAGACCGATAGGTTGATGGCCTAACCAAGGTCTATACACCGGCGAGCTGGTGTGCATGTAAGGGCATATGAGCAATACGATCTCTCAAAGGGATCATACAGGTTCACTTATGAACCGAAAGACATGAGCTCACTCATGAGGTATTGGGACGGATCAAATTCCATGCATGGTCGTCATGCTTTGGAAGCATGACATGAATTCGAAGGTATGATATATGCTTTGGGAAAGCATATGATCGATACCAATTCCCAATGACCAAGATTGAGAAACTTTGTGATCAAACCCTGAAGAAGACAGTGTAAAATTGATCTTGATCTTCAGGTTGACCATAGGTCTTCCAGTATGCAGGATGTACATGTATTGGGAATACCTGAGGATGATGTGATCATAAACGATTGTATAACCATGACGCTTCCATTCCGAGGGAGTGATGAAACAGGTCTGGATTTTACTGACTCCTCTGATGACCGAAAAATCCGTGAAACCAAGATCTGGGTAAGTTAGAAATCACTCTCGGGTCGTTGCGACCCGGATTGAGGTACTCGGTCAATCAAGAAAAATCAACACCACCAAATATAAAAATCAAACAAGTCAAACAAATAGCAGTCTCACTATTTTATTTTACCTGGTATAGCAACCAGGGTCGGACTCAAGGAGCACGGGTTGGCCGAGACGGCCTACAAAGTAGTCAAGATGATAAAAAAACGAAGAAAATGTTTTTGGTGGATTTTAAATGTTTTTCAAAAATTTTGTGTTTTAAATTATATAAGAAAAATATAGGAAAATGTATAAAAGGGCAAATACAATAATTTATTTAAACACCCAAAAAGGCACAGAAAATTCAAATAAAATTGTTTTTGTATGTTTTTACATTTTTAAGTGTTTTTGGTAATTTTCTGGGAATTTTTCAATTTTTAGTTGATTCTCTAAAAATCGGGAAAGGGGAAACATAGGGTTACTGTGCAGCCAGACTTGAAAGACCAATTAAAAATTTGTAATTAGCCCAGAAAAAATTTCAAGATAATTTTTATAAAAATATATACAAAAAAATAAACTATAGAAAAAGAGATTGTATTTTTCTGAGTTTTATAGAATTTTTAATGACTTTTATAAGATTTTTAGGGTTTTTCAATTTTTGGTGGTTTTATAAATCCAAATAGCACAAAAATTGGATAGAAGCTAGAAAACCACTAAACTAACAATCCCTAATTTTTTTAGAATTTTTAGAAAATTTTTTATATTTTTCTTCAATTTTATTTTTCAAACAGTAGTAAAAATACGTGTTTTTGAATTTTTAAAAATAACAAAAAGCAATAAAAATGTGCCAAAAAATTTGTGAAATTTTTACAAAGTGGTAGAAGCTAAGTTTCCAAATTTCACTCGATTTGGAGTTTATTTGCTATTTTATCCAACATATAAAATAGCTATAGCACAGAGGGACCTAAATGTAAGAAAACATAGTTCGGGGGGCTAGATATTAACACGAGTGAAAACCTTAGGGTTCAAAGCACAAAAATCCCAAACAATCAGCACATTTTCAATTAAAACAACGCACAGGGATATAAATGCAAATTTCAGAAACTAAATTTCATTTCATTCCGTAACATAAACAAACACCAAGCCCATACATGCAAAATGTCCCAAAATATCATGTGTCGATGCACGTGTCTCACACAGGTAGGGACTAAAATGCAAATAGATAAAACTAGAGGTCCATATGTGCAAATAGTCCAAGAGTGGAAACTTCTTTAATAGTTAAACAAAAACTACTAAAAGCTGCAAGGGTATGGGCACAATTACCCAGCCGAGGCGCGTGAGCGGCGCACATGAGAGCTAGGTGTCGAGGCGTGGCTGGCTGCTGATGCACGCTCCTGATGCAGTCGTTTGGAAGATCCAACGGTGATGGCACAATGGCGAACGTGGGAGGAACGTGACCGTTAGATCAGGGATCTAACGGCCTGACATGGCAGAGCACGGATGGTGGAGATGCGAACTGGTGCTGCGGGGAGATCCAACGGCTGAAAGAGGTTGAGGAAGAACACCTCCCGGACGAATTTCCCCAGCACGCGGGAGACGATCCAGCTGGCCTATGGACGATCGGAAAGGGGGGACTTCCTCGCAACGACACTCCGCATCAAGTGATGGCCTTCGATGAAGCCTCCAACGGTCGGATCCTCCGGCGAGGGAGGAGCAACCTAGAGCAGCTCCGGCGAAGGGATGGAAGCGCGACCAAGGGGGGTACCTGCAAAACAAGGTTCTCGCTCGGAGGAGCACTCTGGCAGGGTTATTGGCAAAAAATGAATGGGAAGCGACGTGGATGAGAGGGGGAAGGCTCCGGTGGAGGCGGTGGAAGGAACCCCACTCGATCTTGGCTCGGGTAGCCATGATCGAGGTGATCAGATCGTGAGAGAAGGGTGACGATGAGTCGGAGATGGGATCGGTACGAGTAGGATGGGCTGGCGGAGCTCCGACCACTAGGGCGGAGCGGGCAGAGCTGAGATACAAAAATCGGAAATGGACGGTGTAAATGGATCTAACAGGTCTACCTGGCGGGTGTAGTCGACTGTGCTGGAGATCAGAGAGCTCCTGTGGTCGTCGCCTCGATGGCTCGTCGAGGCCAAAGACTCGAGCTCGCTCGACGGCGGAGCACGACGACGAAATCACCGGATCAATGGTTGCAGCCTACGAAACCTCGTTGCGACACCCTCCCTCGGTAGCTGTCACTCTAGGAAGAAGGATGGAGGTCCCAGGAGATGAAGGTGAGAGCCAAAGATAGAGTGAAATGCGGCGGAGCTCAGACCTTATAGTGGTGAAGATCCGGCAAAGAAGGGGTCGGGCAGGGCACGGTGGTGCACGGATCTCTAGGTAGATCCCCAGGCAAGGGTCTCAGATCAGTCAACTATAATCGGGGCCTGGGGTTTTAGGAAATGGGAGGCGGATGCGATTGGGAAAATTAGGAGAACTCGGGTCTAAAACCCGATCCGCCTGGAAGGGGGTCCGCGGGGGAGAGCTGATCGGGGGTCAACAATCCCCCGTGGACCAATAGGAAAATTCCTTTTTGTAATTATTTGAAAATTCATTTAAAATTAATAAACGATTTTATTTCAGAAAAGTTTGAACATGAAAAATGTTTATTATTTTTCAAATTATTTTTTGTGATTTTTATTTATTTTTTTGAAAAATAAATAACATATTTACATTATATTATTATATATAGGTATATATACATATGTATTTTTTATTTTATTTTTATTTTTTAATTGTTTATTTTTGTACAATTATTCCAATTTTATATTTTATTTATTTACAACATAAAATTTGGAATAAAAAGATATTTTTATTTTATTTTTATGATTTATTTACAATAGTTAAATAAATAGATCTATATACATATGTACATGGTATATATACAAGGTGGGACATGAATTTTTGTTATTTGTATTTTTATTTTTATGATTTTTATTTTACTTTTATAAATATGTACAAGATATAAGAATATATTTTTATTTAGAGGAAAATAAGATTATTTATATACATAGATGTATGTACACTATATTGAGCTACCCTATCTCTCTCTACTTGGTTTCTTTTGCGGTCAGGCCCATGCTGACTTCCCTTGGGATTAGGTCACTCAATATTTATTCTAAATATTTCCCTCTTTTTATTTTATTTTTTGTTCATTTATTTTTACACAAAACATGCTAATTATGAATAATTACATGATGAATGCATGTTGGTAATTTATGATATTTATAGGTATTTACAAGGCATTTTGCTAAGGTTTCTTGCTAAAATAAAGGAATAAAGAGTGATGAATGGGGATACATCACCCCCCTATACTTTACTTTTGATAGTCCCTTAGCAAACATTTATTTGAAAAAGAAGTGCAAAAGAGAAAGAAAAAGAAAAAGAGAGGAAATAAGGGCTGATTATTAATCTTTCCTTCATTAAATTAAAATACAGAGCTTAGTCAGACCTTTGGATTATTAATTTGTTGGAACCTTATTTGGACTTAAGCTTAAAACTTAACAGCCTCTAAGTTCCACCAATCTATGGTCAAGACTCCTCAATAAACCAGATCAGAACAAGTCTACATACACAAACTGTAATGACCATGAATCTTTCCTTGTACTGTGTAAGTGATATGTAGCTCCCCACCTCAGAAGTAATAAAGAAACAACCTCCCCCAACCTGGTAACTCTAATGCCTCAGTCTAAGAACTCTTTCCTCGAGAAGTGGGGTATTCCCTTCTAAGTTCAAGTGCAACCGGCTCAAGAAAAGGGGGAAGAAGAGAATGGACCATGACCAGTATAACCATGTATCCTTGGGAGCTCTAACCAGTGTAGCTGAGTCTCCCGCTGCAAGCTTCATGATATGGTCATGTATAACATAAGCTTTGCTTTATTTGACTATATACACCTTGGTTGTATTATTAAATTTTCAATCCGACCCACCACTTTTTTGGAGTTCTTTTCTTTTTGCACATTTTTTTCATGTGCATCTGTACAACATATCTACATGGTGCAGCATATATACAAGGAGTTTTTCCTCTTGAGCTAGTAGACTATCCCTCTTTTGAAGCTTTATTGCAACCCACAACTTCTGTCTTTAGACTTCATTACCACCAGACCAAGTTGAGACGCACTTCCTTCACTATAAGAAGAAGAGAGGTTCTGCGTAGAAGTACTATCCTCATATGCTACCCCAAGCCAAAGGAAACTGCCTCCTCACCACCTCATCCGTGGAGAGCTATGTGTAAAGTGCTGGTGCAAGTAAAACCATTGTCTCTGAGAGTCATGCGTGTGTTGTTAAGTGCTCTACTTAAGCTCATCAAGATGACATATGCTCATAGCCTAGTGGACTTAAAGAATTAAGTCCTAATGGACCTGAAAAGTCTCAATCCTAAGCCCTATAAGGTTCCTCTTATCATTAGGTGGATTAAGTTATAACCAAGCTACATTTGTCAATTTATTTCCACGCTAGTTTAAATGTCAACTATGATTTGGAAAAACTTTGCAAGTATTTACAAATATGCTATTTTACAAATATTTACACATGTACAAAATTTTTGAAAAATGTTTGAAAACATGGATGTATGCATGAATGCGAAGTTTTGCAAAATATTTACAAAAATTTACACAAGGTTTTTGCAAACTTTTTGTTTTAAAAACATTTTACAAAAATTTTGTACTATATGCATACTTTTGGTATGAAAATATTTACAAATCATTTACGCAAATCATTTTTACAATCATTTGTACAAAAATAAATTTTATAAATAAATAGGTATGTGCAAGAAGAATTTTATGTACAAGGAATTTTTTTAAATTTTTATGGATTTTTAGCCATTTTTATTTATTAACACACGCATACAAGGTACGAGTTATGGCTAAAGTATATATGGAATATATACGATACCCCCCTATACTTAGCTCGAACGATGTCCTCAAAGTGATCAAGAGCGATGAAGAAGACATAACTCGTGCTTAGCATAGGGAAGTGAAAAGGAATGGTATGTACAAAAATGAATCAAATAATAGAATGAAGAGGACTCGGTGTTTCCCCCTATACTTAGGATCAAGTAACCCTAAGTATAGAAAGCTATACATGAAGGGAAATCCGAGTGGAAGGATGTACAGGGTCTACCCCCTATACTTAGGGTGAAATATGCCTAAGTATAAGCAGCAAAACAGAGGTAGAAAGAATCAATAGAATACTCAAGAATCCTACACCCCCCTATACTTAGGGTATAGTACACCCTAAGTATAGCATAATCATAGGATGAGAAAAGGGGTGTGGGACTAAAGAATAGAGTGATATGGACAACTGGATCTATACAAGTCGGAAGAACAGTGATAATCAGGCGTGAGATGCAATAGATGAGAGTCAAGAGACCACATCTCACGCAAAGTGAATCAAGACAACATCAACGACCCGCAGCTCATGATCTAGATATGGTTTGAGCCGCTGGCCGTTAACACGAAAGGTAGCATCAGAAGACAACTCAGATATATCAATACTCCCATTGGCATGCACCTTTCTAATCAAATAAGGTCCCTTCCATTTGCTCTGTAGCTTCCCTGGAAATAGACAAAGCCTAGCATCAAACAACCTTACTCTCTGTCCTGGCTCAAACTGCTTGTGGCTGATGTGAGAATCATGCCACTTCTTTACTCTCTCCTTATAATGTAGGCTGTTTGAAAAGGCTATATCACGTAGCTCCTCCATGGCTGCTAACTCTGCGCTCCTTTGATTTCCTACATGCTCTGGATCCAAAAGTATATCTATAACATCCCAAAGTGACCTATGTCTCAGCTCAATAGGTAAATGGCAGGGCTTGCCATAAACAAGGTGAAAGGGAGATGTACCCAAAGGCGTCTTGAAAGACGTCCTATATGCCCACAAGACCGAGTCCAAAAGCTGTGACCAATCTTTCGGTCAGGGCGGACGACTTTCTGTAATATATTCTTAATCTCCCTGTTCGACACTTCAGCATGACCATTCGTCTGAGGGTGGTATGGAGTGGAAACTCGATGGTCTATGTTGAACTCGCTAGCAAGGGCCTTTACCTTGTCGTTGACGAAATGAGTCCCCCTGTCAGATATCAACACTCGAGGTATCCCGAACCGTGAAATGATATTCTTCCTCAAAAATCTGCAAACAGTCCTAGCATCTGCGGTTCGGGCAGGGATGGCCTCAACCCAACGACTCACATAATCAACGGCCAATAGAATGTACTCGAATACTTGACTCTTAGGGAATGGACCCATGAAATCGATGCCCCATGCGTCAAAAACTTCACAGAAGTATATGGGATGCATCGGCATCATATCACGCTGTCCACAAGTGCCCATCCTCTGACAGTTAGTACACCTCTTCACGAACTCATCAGAGTCCTTGAAGAGAGTAGACCACCATAGGCCGGATTGGAGCACTTTCTGTGCCGTTCTCCTCCCAGAGTGATGTCCTCGTGCCTCAAGCTTGTGGCAGTAAGTAAGGACGTTGTGATGCTCCTCCTGAGGAATGCACCGACGCCAGATACTATCCCCTCCCTCATGGTAAAGGATGGGATCCTCCCAACGGTAAAACTTGGCCTTCGCGAGGAAGGTCTCAAGTTTCTACCTGGGCCAATCTTGTGGAACTTTCTTGGTGATAAGATAGTTCACAATATCGACATGCCATGGGAGAGAGGTGATAGCAAGGATCGCCTCATCTGGGAAGGTCTCACAAATAGGCTCAGTCTGCTCAGAATCCTCAAGATACTCCAATCGGGAGAGATGATCCGCCACCACATTCTTGACTCCAGGCTTATCCTTAATCTCTATATCAAACTGCTGGAGTAGAAGGATCCATCTCGTCAATCTGGCTTTGGCATCCTTCTTTGCCATGACGTACCGGATGGCGATATGATCAGTATAGATGGTCACTCTAGATCCAATGATGTAAGATCTGAACTTATCTAGGGCGAAAAATACGGCTAGCATCTCCTTCTCAGTGACTATATAGTTCTGATGCATGACATCCAATGTACGGCTAGCGTAGTGAATAGCAAATGGGACTCCATCCCTCCTCTGTCTTAGCACGACCCCCACGGACAAATCGGAGGCGTCTGTCATGATCTCGAATGGGAGAGACCAATCAAGTGGCTGGAGAATAGAAGCCTCTACAAATCGACTCTTGAGAGTCTCAAATGACGATAATCACTTATCATCAACAAGGAACTCGGTGTCTTTCGTCAGCAAATCAGTCAACGGTCAGGCAATCCTACTAAAATCATGAACGAAGCGCCTGTAGAAATCGACGTGCCCCAGAAAAGACCGTAACTGCCGCAAGTTGGATGGTGGATTGAGTTTTCTAATGACATCCACCTTGGCCGAATCAACATCCATGTCCCTGTTGGAGATGATATGGCCAAGCACCGTCCCCTGAGTCACCATGAAGTGACTCTTCTCCCAAGACAACACAAGGTGTACCTCAATGCATCGCTGAAGGACTCGATCTAGGCGGTCAAGACAAGAATCAAATCCATCGCCATATACCGAGAAATCATCCATGAAGACCTCCAAGCACTCCCCCACCATGTCCGAAAAGATGGACATCATGCATCTATGGAATGTCACCGGAGCGTTGCACAATCCAAATGGCATGTCTCTGAAAGCATATGTCCCAAAGGGATAGGTGAAGGTAGTCTTGTCTTGGTCCTCGGGCGCGATGGCCACCTGATTATATCCGGAGTACCCATCCAAGAAACAGTAGTGGCTCTTCCCTGCTAGCCTCTCAATAATTTGATCAATAAAGGGCAGGGAAATGATCGTTCTTGGTGGCGTGGTTCAATCATCTATAGTCCACACAGACCCGCCAAGAAGTAGGTACCCGGGTAGCGATCTCCTCTCCAGACTCACTGACAATTGTGGTGATGCCCGTCTTCTTGGGCACCACATGCAATGGACTGACCTAGTTGGAGTCGGAGATGGGTTAGATAAAATCAGCGCTCCACCATTTCGAGATCTCCTTCATGACAACCTCTCGAAGATTCGGGTTCAGCCACCGTTGGAACTCACGCGACGGCTTTGCCTCCTCCTCAAGATAAATATGGTGGGAGCACAGAGCCGGACTTATCCCCTGGAGATCGGCTACACTCCATCTTATCGCCTTGCGGTTCTTTCAAGAACCCCCATCAGACGGGATTCTTGCTCTCCAGTCAAATCAGCGGAGATAATGACTGGGTACATCTCATGCTCACCCGCAAGGAACCTATACTTCAGCGACGACGGTAGCGGCTTCAGCTCTGGACAAGTAGGTGCTGGCGGATCCGACCTCTGAAAAGTCTGAGTGAATGCTGCCAAATCTGCATGGGAGAAAGAGAACTCTCGCTCACAATCTGGATATGGAGAAGGGTGCTCTACTGGACCGTCTCTGCTCTGCACGGAATCAACCTCCTCCCTAGCTGTAGGCTCAGTGGAAGTCAGACATGGTATCGAATCATCGAACTTTGCCCAATCACTATCTGACTACAAGGGATCTGTATCATACTCACAAAAATCTGTCTCGCGGTCGGGAACCAAGTCTACTGCCTGAAAAGTATCTTGGACCAGGAGTGCGCTCTCCAAGCTCTCCTCTGTTGGCGTCTCTACATCAGTGAACTCTGAAGGTGAGAGGATGGCCTGTGTGATTGGATCTGCCCAACTGCCTCGTCATCTGTAATCACAAAATCGCAGTCCTGGTGGATGTCTCACCCTGCGTCTGTCATCTTCTCTGAATCGGAAGTCGACTCTGAGCAAGCTGAATCTCTGGCTCTAGTCTCCTCGACCATCTCTATTTGTATACTCTCGCCCTCGACGCGAAAGTATACCTTCTCGCTATCATGGTCGGACACTGCCTTGGCTGTGGTCAAGAACATGCGTCCTAAAATGATCGGCGTATCAGCCACGGACTCAGAGATCTCCATGTCCAAGACAATAAAGTCCACGGGGAATTTCAGGCCCTGAATCGTGACGACAACGTCCTTCAGCAACCCCTTCAGCCTCTTGACAGATCGATCAGCAAACTGAAGGACCGTCCTGCTCTGTCGTAGAGTGCCCAACTCGAAGCGGTCGAGAAGGGCTGCCGGAAGTAGGTTGATCGAAGAACCGTTGTCTAATAGAGTGCGGTCGAACCTCTGCTCATGAATGTGGCATCTGACATACGGGGCTCCTGCATCTGGCCTCTTGGCTGGGAGACAGTTCTGAATTGCGAAACAAGTGGCACGTGTAAGCACATGGATCTCAGACTGATGGTTCCTCCTCTTCCTCCTGACTGTGGTCCTATCTCTGAGTGATCTCTGGAGTAGAGGGATGTGCTCCAAGGCCTCCTGTAGAGTCAACTATATATGGAATCTATCGACCATCTGCTGGATGAACTCCATCTGATGATTCTTTTTCTGATTTTCTATTTCCTTCCCCTTTTCCATATGAAGTGCTCGTGGAAAGGGGATCACAGGGTCCTTCTCAGATGAAGTATTAGGAGAGGGCCTGGCATGCTCATGAACAACAGAATCTACACAAACATCATCAAGCAACACATGTGGATCCAAAAACAACAAACCCTTTCCTTTATTTGCAGAAATGTCCCAAGATACAAGTACTGAAGGAAAAACAACAAGACGAGTAGAACTGGAAATGACGGCCTCAGTACCGCCCTCGGCATCAGGACTCGCGGCATCAGTACCGCGCTCTGGCTCAGCAAATGTGGTGGTGTCAATACCACCTCCTCCAGCTGGTGAAACGACAGCCTAAGTATTGTCAGCTGGATCAACATCCATGGCGGCGTCAGCACCACCTGCATCGTCTCTCGCGACATCAGTACCGCAATCCTCCTCGTCTGGCGCTCCTGGAGTGGCGTGGGGTCGTCGCTCAGACGAGGCACCACCTGCTGGTATCCTACCGCTCCTAAGTGTAACAAAATCAACATCAAACATGTATGCAGATATATCACCAAGTGAAGCACTAGGAGTGGTAATCTCAGTGAATTCTACCTGCTCAGACTTCCTCTTCAGATTGTTCGGGTTCGGCTCAATCTGGGCAGGAATGACGGCCTTCCCTCTCACGATCTCTCGCATCTCCTGGCGGAGCTCATCCATCTCCCATCGGAAAGTGGCCTGCTGCTCGGTCATGAGGCGGGCCAAATCATCCAAGGTGGGGTTCTCATAGGCTGGCCCATGAGAACTTGACGGTTGGCCTTGCTGGTAGTGAGGCTGCTGCTACTGGTGAGAGGGGTACTGTAGATGATACTGCTGCTGAGGCTGGTCTCGCCTCCAAGGCTGTCCCAACAGATAGGGACGAGGACCGTACTGCTGTGGTGGCTGGGATGACTACTGCTGGGGTACTGGGGGCTGCTGGTGCTGCTCTCGCTGATGGCCGTACTGGCCACCCTGAACTGGAGGCTGCTGTTGGAGACTGATGCCTCCGGCCGACTAGCAGAATCCAGGATGGTCTCGTCAGATACCGGACTGAGGTCGGTCGTACCAAATCTCGTTGACATCCATCAACGGCTCCAGCTCGTGGGGGGGGGGAGTACTGCCAGAGGCTGATCTGGCTGGTAGACCACCATCTGAGTGTCTGGGGATGGTGGTGACTGGTAGTACGGTTGTGGCTGCTGGTACGGCTCTGCCTGTACAAGGTGAACCTATCTAGGCTGACTGGAGCGCTGGGACAAGTTACCATTGCTGCTTGGATCTCCTCGTGACTGAAGACGGAGCTGAGAAGCCGTATGTGCCTCCTGGAAACACATGAGCTGTGTCTTCAGATCACTCAGCATTTGTGCCATCTGATCCATCTGTGTGATGCCCTGCCACTGCTTCTTCTCTATCAGCTCGATCCGGTCCAGCTTCTCGCCGATGATGCCCATGTCTGCGGCTGTGGACTCGGCCTGTGCAGTTGCCGCGAACGAAGTGGAAGGACCGACATCGACCCGTGCTATCCTCTGGTACTGCACGGTCTATGGCTGGAGGCATCCCTGAGTGTAGAGTCAGGTCTGGGGCATCACTGTATAGTTCTCGGCCATCTCCTCGTAGATGTCCCAGACCTGATCCTCATCCTTGGTGAAGTAGGAACCGCCACAAGAAGTGTTCACCAGGCCCTACAGCTCTGGTGTCAACCCGCAGAAGAAGATTTGAACCAGATTCGGCTTCGTGATGTCGTGGTGCGGGCATCTGTCGGTGAGCTCTCGAAACCTCTCCCATGCCTCGTGAAACTGCTCGTTGGGGAGCATGGAGAAGTTGCTTATCAGGACCCTCGCTGCATTGGTCCGCCCGAGTGGATAGTACTTGTTCAAGTACTCGGTGCAGAGCTTCTCCCAGGTGTAAACAAATCTCCCTAAGTGCTTCAGCCAGTTGGCTGCTCTGTCTGCGAGGGAGAAGGGAAAAACAATCGTCCTGATGGTGTCCTCGTCCACCTGACAATCGTGGACTGAACTGCAGATCATCTCGAACTCCTGGAGATGTAGATGGGGCTCCTCAGTGGCGAGCCCGTAGAAGCGGGGGAGAAGCTGAAGTGTGTTCGGGGGGGGGGGGGGACTTGAAGTCCCCCATGATAGCTGGAAGAACCACCCACTGGTGTGTCAGTGTCGATCCGGGGTTGTGCAACTCCCACATCGGTCTCGACGGCTCGATCGGCTGGTCTAGCTCCTCTGGCTGATCTGGGCCTCTCCGTCCCTCAGCTCTCGGCTGATCTCTCGGTCCTGCAGCTCTCGGCAGCTATAGTATTGTCCTCAGCCTCTCCATCTCTCTCCTCATCTCTACCATGAAAGCTCCCTGGTCTCGTATCTGTCTCTGCATGGTCTCGAGGGAAACTAACATGGTGGTGTTGATCGCACCCTGGTCCAGGACATATGTGGTCGTCTCCGGCCTTTGACCCTCGGTGCGCTCCTCGTTGCTGGCCATGGTCTCTGCAAAGGCAAAAGACCCAAACTCAGGTGCCGATAAATCATCTACCTGCTGTCTCGCATCTGGCACTAGCATCTCAGAATTGAAAGAAGGGTAGTCAAGGGGTAACAGGGCGGAATCGAACTCAGGTTCGGAGAGCGGGTCTCGGCTCTCACGAACAAACCTAGATGAACGGGCTGGAGTGCGGTCAAGCGGTGCAGCCAGAGGCTGCCTAAGGGATCTCCTGCCCATCATCTTGATCTGGCGAGTAGGGCAGATGAGATCTGAAAACACACAAGATGAGAAAACAAACACCGGGTTCACCTACTCCACGCTGAGCTGAAGACCGTAAGAGCTCGGTCAATTATCTTGTTGATTTTATTTAGGTGATCATGTCAGGAAATCAGAGCGGTTACTTGAGCTGATAGGAATCCAATCCATCAATTAGACTGTCCCGTATAAAAGGCCGGTAGTCTGATCGGGGCTCAGATATGACATTAGCCTAGTGCGCGGGTCGCTCTCTCGCTCAATCAAACCAGACAATGAGGGGGTTGCTCTCCCCAAGACAGATTTTTAAATGAGATGTCTTTTATGGTCAAGTGTGTTTAGCAGTCCCAATTATATATTTTTTAGGTATTTTTCAAGCAAACAACACCTAACGAATTTTTTAGTTCTACTGATTATTTTAAGTCCAAAAAATCAGGGGAGAGAAGACAAAAAAGCTGATGCGCAAAAAATCAACGATGCATGCACAAGATAGAAGGCGTACCTGACTCCAGCAGTCTACATACAAAATGATCCACGCATAAAATAAAGACAGAATATAAACTACCTATATGATGCACGAGAATCTGGTCCTAGACAAAGCAATTTCTACGCGTAAGCACAGTAGCCGGGTACTCAAGCCTAAGTCCGGAGTCCTATCTTGGGAGCCACTCGGTGTTCGCCACAACGGATCCTGCATGCGCTGTATGTGACTCCGCAAGACACGTGGACTAGAGCCTAAGTAATCCGAATTTTTCTTTGTGATTTAATTAATGAAGACCAATTATCGATCTATAGGTACAGGTAGGGATGAGCATTAGGCTAAGCCGGCCCGGCCCAGCCCGAAGCCCATCCCAAAAGCCCGGCCCGGCCCAAGCCCAAACGAACATTGGGCCGGGCTTGGGCCCAATATGTAGGCCCAAAATTTTTTTGGGTCGGGCTTGGGCTTGGCTCGGCCCAGCCTGACTCGGCCCATGGGCCCAGCCCGAAGAGGGCCCATACCCTTCCCATATCCTACACGTCTGGAAACTCTCACCTGTTGCATGCACACTCTGTTCATGTATCATGTCTTCATACAATGTTTATAAATCAAGAAAGTCGGGTGTGGGATATATGAGTTGATGGTCATTATATTTCAATTCGAAAATATTTTCCCTTAATTAGTCTATGATTTAGATTCTGTTGGTTATTCGTGAATTTGTTAATGTTTATTTTTTTCCATCAAAATATTTTCTTTTATTGAACCTTTACCCAATATGCGTATTATACCCATTTTTTAACATGCAGTACCTTGTGCATTTGTTGTTGTTAACTGAGTAAGTTCGGTTCACTCTTTCAATTTCTATAATGTGAGACGTTCATGGTATCTGACATTGGGTGCACTTTTATAAAATGAGAAATCATCTCTGGTAGAATTGAGTTTTAATTGTTTCACAATTATTATGGCATAGATTTTAAACAATTTTGACACATCTAACTTGAATTGAGAATGACTTTAAACAAAACTCAAAGTTTATAATCTATAATAGATGGAGATGGGCCGGCCCGGCCCAAGACCGACCCATAAGAATTGGGTCGGGCCTGGGCTTGGGCCGAACCAAAAAAATTTTTGCGGGCCTAGGCCAGGCCCAAGGCACGATGTTTTTAAATGGGCTTGGGCCTAGGCCCTCCAGGGCCCGGCCCAGCCCAGCCCATGCTCATCCCTAGGTACAGGCATATAATTAGGGATTTGGCCTTAATTAATTACATCACAATCACAGAAAATCCTAAGTTAGGGTTAAAACCGCGTAAATCAAATAAGCAGTAAATAAACAGTCAGAAATCAAAATCGGCGAAAACCGCGGTGAGGTCCCCCGAGCACACCGGTGCTCGGCGAAAACCGCGGTGAGGTCCCCCGAGCACACCGGTGCTCGGCGAAACAGACCCCAATATCACCCAAGTCCAAGTCTCTGTCCCTGTATTATTACAAATTAATAGTTTTGCAAAAAGTAAACTATGCTAATCTACGGTTATTTCGCAGCTATTCCGTGGTTCCCGCACTTCGGTTCTTCTCCTCGCGCTCTCTTGCAGCTCCGTAAAGAAGAGAGCCGCCTCCGAATCCCGCAGTTGCTTTGGCTTCCGAAAAAGCCGCCTCAATCCTCGGGCCAGAAGTGTGTCAGTACAGAAAAATATGTAAATAAATCAGATAAAAAATATATCTACAAATATCTATAGAAAAGCCGCAGAAAAGAAAACCGCGAAAAATCGAAAAGACTACTAAGTCGTGCTCCCCGGCAACGGCGCCATTCTCATGACCGAAAAATCCGTGAAACCAAGATCTGGATAAGGTAGAAGTCACTCTCGAGTCGTTGTGACCCGGATCGAGGTACTCGGTCAACCAAGAAAAATCAAGACCACCAAATATAAAAATCAAACAAGTCAAACAATTAGCGGTCTCACTATTTTAATTTACCTAGTATAGCGACCAGGTCGGACTCAAGTAGCACGGGTTGGGAGAGATGGCCTACAAAGTAGTCAAGATGATAAAAAAGTCAAGAAAATGTTTTTGGTAGATTTTAAATGTTTTTGATTTTTTTGTGTTTTTAATTATATAAGAAAATATAGGAAAATGTATAAAAGGGCAAATACAATGATTTATTTAAACACCCAAAAAGGCACAGAAAATTAAAATATAATTATTTTTGTGTATTTTTATATTTTTAAGTGTTTTTGATAATTTTCTGGGAATTTTTCAGTTTTTAGTTGATTTTCTAAAAATCAAGAAAGGGGAAAATAGAGGGTCACTGTGCATCAAGACTTGAAAGACCAATTAAAAATATGTAATTGGCCTATACAAAGCTAGAGACAATTTTTATGAAAAATATATACAAAAACTAAGCTACAGAAAAAGAGTTTGCATTTTTTAATTTTATATATTTTTTAATGATTTTTATAAGATTTTCAGGGTTTTTCAATTTTTAGGGGTTTTATAAATCTAAATAGCACAAAAATTGGATTGAAGCTAGAAAACCACTAAACTAACAATCCCTAATTTTTTAGAATTTTTAGAAAAGTTTTTATATTTTTCTTTGATTTTCTTTTTCAAATAGTAGCAAAAATACATGTTTTTGAATATTTAAAAATAACAAAAAGCAATAAAAAAATCCCAAAAAATTAGAGAAAATTTTACATAGTGGCACGAGCCACATATCCAAATTTCACTCGATTTGGAGTTTATTTGCTATTTTATCCAACAAATAAAAGAGCTACAACACACATGGACCTAAATGTAAGAAAACATAGTTCGACGGGCTAGATATTAACACGTGAGAAAACATTAAGGTTCAAAGCGCAAAAATCCCAAACAATCAGCACATGTTCAATTAAAACCATACACAGGGGTATAAATGCAAATTTCAGAAACTAAATTTTATTCCATAACATAAAAAACCCCAAACCCATACATGCAAAATATCCCGAAATATCACGTGTTGATGCACATGTCTCACACAGGTAGGGACTAAAATACAAATAGATAAAAATAAAGGTCCATATGTGCAAATAGTCCAAGAGTGCAAACTTCTTTAATAGACTAAACAAAAACTACTAAAAGCTGCAGGGGTATGGGCGCAATTACCCAACCGAGGGGCGTGAGGGGCGCACGTGAGCGTCAGGCGTCGAGGCGTGGCTGGCTGCTGATGCACGGTCCTGATGCAGCCGTCTGAACGATCCAACGGTGATGGCGCGATGGCGAACGTGGGAGGAACGTGACCGTTAGATCAGGGATCTAACGGCCTGACATGGCAGAGCACGGACAGTGGAGATGCGAACTAGTGCTGCGGGGCGATCCAATGGCAGAAAGAGGCTGAGAAAGAACACCTCTCGGACAAATTTCCCGGCATACCGGAGACGATCCACCTGGTCGATGGAAGATCGGAAAGGGGGGACTTCCTCGCAATGACACTTCGCGTCGGGTGGTGGCCTCTGATGAAGCCTCCAATGGTCGGATCCTCCGACGAGGGAGGAGCAACCTGGAGTAGCTCCGACGAAGGGACGGAAGCGCGACCAAGGGGCGTACCTGCTCTTATTCACCTGCAAAACAAGGTTCTCGCTCGGAGGAGCACTCCGACGGGGGTTATTGGCAAAAAGGAAAAGGGAAGCGATGTGGATGAGCGGGGGAAGGCTCCGGTGGAGGCAACGGAAGGAACCCCACTCGATCTTGGCTCGGGTAGCCAAGATCGAGGTGATCAGATCGTGAGAGAAGGGTGACGATGAGTCGGAGATGGGATCGGTACGAGTAGGATGGGCTGGCAGAGCTCCGGCCACTAGGGCGGAGCGGGCGGAGCTGAGATACCAAAATCGGAAATGGACGGTGTAAATGGATCTAACGGGTCTACCTGGCGGGTGTAGTCGACTGTGCTGGAGATCAGAGAGCTCCTGGGGTCGTCGCCTCGAGGGCTCGTCGAGGCCAGAGGCTCGAGCTCGCTCGACGACGGAGCACGGCGACAAAACCACCGGATCAGTGGCTGCAACCCACAAAACCTCGTTGCGACACCCTCCCTCGGTAGTTGTCACTCTAGGAAGAAGGATGGAGGTCCCAAGAGACGAAGGTGATAGCCAAAGATAGAGTGAAATGCGGCAAAGTTCAGACCTTATAGTGGTGAAGATCCGGCAAAGAAGGGGTCGGGCAGGGCACGGTGGTGCACGGATCCCTAGGTAGATCCTCGGGCGAGGGTCTCGGATCAGTCAACTATAATCGGGGCCCGGGGTTTTAGGAAATGGGAGGCGGATGCGATTGGGAAAATTAAGAGAACTCGGGTCAAAAACCCGGTCCGCCTGGAAGGGGGTCCACAGGGGAGAGTTGACCAGTGGTCAACAATCCCCCGTGGACCAATAGGAAAATTCCTTTTTGTAATTATTTGAAAATTCATTTAAAATTAATAAATGATTTTATTTCAGAAAAGTTTGAACTTGAAAAATGTTTATTATTTTTCAAATTATTTTTTGTGATTTTTATTTATTTTTTTGAAAAATAAATAACGTATTTACATTATATTATTATTATATATATATATATACATATGTATTTTTTATTTTTCTTTTATTTTTTTAATTGTTTATTTTTGTACAATTATTCCAATTTTATATTTTATTTATTTACAAATAAAATTTGGAATAAAAAGATATTTTTATTTTATTTTTATGATTTATTTACATTAGTTAAATAAATAGATCTATATACATATGTACATGGTATATATACAAGGTGGGAGATGTATTTTTATTATTTTTATTTTTATTTTTATGATTTTTATTTTATTTTTATAAATTTGTACAAGGTAATAAGAATATATCTTTATTTAGAGGAAAATAAGATTATTTATATACATAGATGTATGTACACTATATTGAGCCACCCTATCTCTCTCTACTTGGTTTCTTTTGCGGTCAGACCCATGCTAAGCCTTCCCTTGGGATTAGGTCACTCAATATTTATTCTAAATATTTCCCTCTTTTTCTTTTATTTCTTTATTACTTTATTTTTACACAAAAACATGCTAATTATGAATAATTACATGATGAATGCATGTTGGTAATTTATGATATTTACAGGTATTTACAAGGCATTTTGCTATGGTTTCTAGCTAAAATAAAGGAATAAAGAGTGATGAATGGGGATTCATCATCCTCTCAGTAGAGAAGCAATCTGATCTTAGACCAAATGTTGGACATTGGTCTGAATGAGATTCAGATTTAATGAGCAGATTAGATTTGCGGTCTTGATTTAATCAAGCATGTATGGGTGGTCCGTAAGATTTGGATTTGAGATGAGATCTCAACATCCAAGTCGCTATACGTGGAACAATACAATCGCCCTGTCCTTATCTCCAAGTATCTGCGGAGAAAGCACATTATTCTTGAATGGGTTCAAGAATATTTCATTTGATGAATTACATATCCAAGCAAGAAGGACTTGATGATTAAATGAGATTTAATTATCAAGCATAATATGAATGAGATTTATATTGTGAGAATAATTATCCAAGATAATTAAATGGGATTTAATTATCACAAATTGGAGAATGTGGATAATACTATCCATGATATTTGTGTATTATAAATATGATTTATAATATACATATTGAAGAGAGAGAAATTTTGTGAATAGCATTTGTTAATTATTAATGTGGATTGGATTCACATTAATTAATTAATTGGAAATGCAATTTACAAATTAGTTTGAGTTGTGAATATGATTCACATATTTATCAATGGCATGATTGAAATATTCACAAATTAATTTGGAATTAATTTGGTGGATATTTTTAATAATGATTATACATTGATAAATAATAATATATAAAATAAAAGGGAGATAAATAACCACCAAATGAGGTGGCGTCACCAATGACATAGTCAAAGGTGACGCCTCCTCATTTTTAGGGGGTAATTTGTTATCTCCCCTTTATTATATTATTATATCTTGATAAATAATTTATGTTGAATTAAATTATGTTGATAATGTTGCAACATATATTTAATTTAAATATAAATTAATATAGTTTGTTTTTAGCCAACAACAATCTTGGCCATTGATTAATACATAGATCACCATGGCCGTTGGATCTATGTGTCCCATGGATTGAGATCCATCGGATCCAAACTAATATAAAAGGAGGGCTAATCTAGCCTCTCATGGTACATTATTTAGAGTTGTAGAAGCCTACTACTCTCTCTCTCTCTCTCATTCTCTCCCACTCTCTTTCTCTTCTCCAAGAAGTGGTCGTACACTTTGTGTTGAAAAGGAGAGTCTCTCTCACCTTCATCTTCGATGACTTGAGGATCTCCTTCTTCTTTGGGGCTTCTTGCTCTAAAGGAAGACGGCGGATTTCAATTGACAAAATCAAGGGATTTATTGATTGGATCTTCATCGAGGATTGCGGAAGGAACGCGTCTCATTATCGCGCCCGCAAGTGCGTTCTTCGTGGATCGGACTTAAGACAGGATGATCTCTTGTTTGGGATCTCACGATTACAACCACGCTCCAATAGGTATTCCTTATACTTTGTGATTTGATGAAACGATTCGAGAAATGCTCTCATGATCATGTGGTTTCATCACTAGATTTAATTTTTTAAATTTCCGTTGCATCTCGCGACTAGTGCGACTAGTCGTCTCGATCGCATATGATGCGATCGACACGCTTCTGTGATGCGCTTGAGGATTCTCAATATCCTTCAGGGGGGGTTACTAAGCAATTTGTCACGTCGCACGGCTGCTTCACCCCTATCTACTTGCCGAAGCAAGTGGATGCTACTTGGTGCTGGTCAGTTGAACTTCGAATACTTCAGCTTGTGATATTCACTAAGAGAGGGGTACATTGATATGGAAGGCGGGGATTTTGGCTCTGTCTTAGTGTGCGCACACACTCTCTGTACCCTCACTCATCCTGAAATCAAGGTCGAGGTTACTCTCCTGCAAACAAGGGTTAATTTTAGTCAATTTTTTGATCCAATTCAATTAGTTGTCCCAATTTTAGAGATTAGTTGTCACTATAATTAATCCACAAAAGCAGTCACGTCTACTATCGAGGCTCAATTCCTTTATCCTAAGTTAGGAAAAATCAAGAGAGGGAATCAGAAAAGGCTGATGCGATCAAGAAAAATATGATTAATGCTTGAGTAAGAAGACTTACAATGCCTCCAGCCTTTTACATGTGGGATGCAATAAAGAATTGAAATTTTACACTATATGGAATGCAATCGAGAAAACGTGTCCTAGACAGGCAGTTCTATTGGCAAGTGATGAACAGATTAATTTGAAATAATAGATCTGCAGCCTAAGTGTGTCTTGTTAAATGTGATGTGTGGTCCTATAACTTATGAGCACAAGTCAAAAATTTTGCTCTGAGAGCCGCGAGTGTTGTCCTAGTCTACGTCAATCAACCACGCAACCACAACGGGGACAATATTCAATCCTGATACAAGCACAAAATTCTAAATGGAATCCGTTAGAAATCAAGCAATTATTACAAGTTAATGAACATTAAAATATCTCTTCAAAGATCTTCTTGACATCTCTGCAGCCGACTCGGTCCATGAATCGTCAGCCTCCAATACACTTCGAGATGCGTCGACTTCAAGAAAGCCACTCCAAGTCCACCAGACCCTCGCATAAAAAGATAAAAATTATGTCAAAGAGAGACAGAGAAAAAATAAGCAGAGAAATAATTGGGAAAATGAAATAATTATAAGTGGGTTTGGGGGTCAGACTACTTGAGTGATGGGAAAACCAAAAAACTAAATTATCTAAAATGACCCTAAGTCGCTTGCATCATCAACAATGGCGCCATTTGATGGACCACTGAAGTTCTCTTTTTTAAAAAAATGTGTGTAGTTGAGAAATCAAGATCCATAAAAAATTAACCGCATGAATCAATGAATCAATAAATTAAATAATGTACGGTTTTATGTATTTTTAACCTTGGGAAAGCCCCAGGGTCGACTCAAGGAGGCAAACGAACAACTTCTAATCAGATTAAATGAATTAGCTCACGGTTTCCCAAGAGGGTTTTTTTTGTATTTTTTTATGCAATAAAAATGACAATGCGTAAAGGCAATTGAACCATGTTATTAAGAAAACGAGCTACCTAGCCAAATTTAAAAACGGATATTATTAAAAACGAATATTATCAACTTTAAAATAATGATCTTTTTTATCCCACTTTCCTTATCTTAGAACTGATTACTCATAAAGAATAATATCGATGTGTTCTTCTTTTTTAGTTGAATCACATCCGTACATATATAAGGAGTTTTTTATTCTAAACTTTCGGCTCATTATTGTGGTTGAGGAAAGTTTAACGACATTCGAGTTTTTGATTAAATAATAATAATAAAGTCATTAGTTTTTAATGCTTACGTTAAGGGGTCGAATTCTTGCACTGATGTCTAAGTTATTATTTGACTCATTCATATTATGTTAAGTGCCATCTATGAATAGTTAAGCATTACTTATTAAGGTTAATATCTCATTATTATTGATGAATAAAGTTATCACATTAAATTTTTGGTTAGTCACCAAAGTGATCTAACCATGTACAGAGTTGAACCCATATTCTGATTACTGTAGTTTTGAAGCAAATTAAATTTAGTGACATAACAGTTCATCGTGATAATTAGAATAGTATAATCACGGACTAGGAGATCACCCAAAGGTGGAACATTGTTCGTAATTATGCACATTAAGAGATTAATTAATGAATCATGGGTTTTTACATCCAAAGATGGAAAAATATGAATTAGACATGATTTATTTAATTATCTATTAAAGTGTATCTAATTGCATCACTTATGTAGTTATTGATATGTTAATATTCTGCCCAAAGGTGATTATTAATATGTTGTAAAAGAAATTTTTTTATATCCTACATATAGAAAATTAATTTCTCAAAGCATTATTGTGAGAATATGTATTATTGTTTTACAGTTTCCGCAGCTATGAATTTGTTTGCATTGGGAAATGATGAATACCCATTCATCACTCTTTATTCTTTTATTTTAGCTACAAAACCCTTGCAAAACACATGTATATTCCTGTAAATATAAATAATTATCATTTAGCATGCATTGTGTAAATATGAATAATTAGCATGTTTTTGTGCATAAATAAAAGAATAAAGAAACAAAAGAAAAAGAGGGAGATATTTAGAATAAATATTGAGCGACCTAATCCCAAGGGAGGGCTCAGCATGGGCCTAACCGCAAAAAGAGCCCAAGTAGAGGGAGATAGGGAAGCTCTTGTGTGTACATATACCTATGTTTATAAATAAAATGTTTGCCTCTAAATAAAAATAAAAATGGGTGTATAATTATATGTATATATCTGTAAATATAAAATTAAAATAAAAATGAGAAAACTAAAAGAAAAGTAAAAAGAAATTGAAATTCCTTCCTCATTGTATATACACCATGTACATAAAACCACTCATGTATTTATTTTCCCTTATAAAAAATAAATGAAAATTCAATAAAAATATTTTCTCATCCCATATTCCATAATGTATATAAATAAAATAAAAATCATAAAAATAAAATAAAAATAAAAATAAATAAAAATAAAAATAAAAATCAAAATCACATCGTATATATACCATATATGTATATAAATAAAAGTATTTATTCAACCCTTGTAAATAATTAATAAAAATAAAATAAAAATACCATATTATTCCAAATTTTATCCTATAAATAAATTAAATATAAAATTGGAATAATTTGTATAAAAGAAATAACTAAAAATCAAAAATACATATGTATATACATGTATATAATAATATTTTGTAAATACCTAAATTATATTTCTAAAAAATAAATAAAAATCACTAAAAATTAATTTAAAAATAAAAAAAACATTTTTCATGTTTTAACCTTTTTGAAATTCGACCATTTACTATTTTAAAATGAATTATCCAATATTCAATAATTAGCAGCCTCCCATTGGTCCACGGGGGATTGTTGACCCCGGTCAACTCCCCCCCCTTGGACCACCAGCCCGCGGATCTCGCGCCCGACCTGCTTTTCTCCGAATTTTCCCCGCGTGATTCGAGACCCATTCGACTAAACCCCTGGTCCCATTCCTTCCTCTTGCATCCGAGATCCTCGCCGACACATCCGCCTGGGGATCCGCACTTCACGGAACCCTGCCCGACAATCTCTTCTCGGACCTGCAGGTGTATAAAGCTCGAGCTCCGCCACACTTTTCCAGCCATCTTTGGTGCTGCACCTTATTCCCGTGACCTCCACCCTGATCGTTAGAGTGACAGCTTCCGATTGGAGGTGTCGAAGAGAGGAGAGGACCACCCGCGTCACTGATCTGACCGCGTTTCGCCGCCGTGTGCCGCCCAGAGCAGCGCCCGAGCCTCGGGCCATCGACGACCCTCGAGGCGAAGACCAGAGCTCCAGGAGCTCATAAGCAGTCGAACCCCTTCACCAGGTATCCCTAATTCTTTCCATAGTTCTCGAATTTTTGATTACGCCCAAATCCATCGTTCACCGTCGCTCGTCAATTTCGGCCACTCCGACCATCTCTTACATCGATCGACCTGACCGTCACCCTCACAAGACCCCTCTCCATCTTCTTCGCCCACTCGCCCACCTTGGCTCGCCACGAAGTCAAGGCTCGACCTCCTTCGCCGTCGCCTCGCCGGAGGTCATCGCAGCGCCTCATCCCGCATCCCATTTCGCCTCTAACTGGGTCGAGGCAGTTTGCCCTCGACCCAGGAGTCTTCTGGCGTTGTTTTTCAGGTCAAAGAGACCTCATGTGGAGGTCCACAGCTCGAGCCTAGGAGCTTATCCCCGCCGTCGTCGTCGGAGCTCCTCGGAGCTCCCCGGCCTCATCGGAGAGGCGCATCAGTTGCAGAACGTCAAGGCGGAGCTATTCCGCACCTTAGCAGCAACAGAGGAGGAGCCCATCGCGAGTACTGGGCCGACAAACTTCGCTGGCCACCTGTTCTTGGAGCATCCTCCATCGTCGTCAAATCGAGCTCCCTCTCCCAGTCTTGATCACTACCGTTCATTTGAGGAGCAGCCATCACCGTCAGATCATTTGGAGGCTCGATCTGGACCGTCCGAGCCAACGAGGGTTAGCCGCAGCGCACCTCCACCGTCCGATCAGATACGTGGCAAGCCCCCATCCGTTGGATCAGAGGCAGGGCTTCTTCGACGAGGCGCAGCGCACGACCACCGTCCGATCAGCCACGTGGAGCGCCTCCAGCCCTCGGATCATAATAAGGGGTAATTTACATTTAGGCCCCTCCTATTTTGCTTTTATTAATTAGTCCTGTAATTAGTTTAGTTAGTTGTCTTTACTTTGTAAAAATTGCACTAAGGACCTCGTGCTTAGTTTATTTGCATTTATACCCCTGTCTACGAGGAACACGTGCATCGACACGTGATTTTCTGGGATATTTGAATTGCATGGGCTAAAGTTTTAAAGAGTTATGGAATGAAATTTAGTTTTTGTTATTTGCATCCATACCCCTGTGCGTGTTTTTAATTGACATGTGCTGAATTTCTTGGATATTTTGTAATTTCCTCCTTGGACTTTTAGCACCTATTGCTAATAAGTCCTTGGAAGTATTATTTATTGCATATAGACCCCTTCGTGCCCAGTACACGCGCTTTGCGCGTGAGAACTTGGAAATTTTGCACGAGGGACCCCTAGTTTCTTGACTTTGTTACATTTCAGCCCCTGGAACTTATTTTCCTTGCATTTGGGTCCCTGTGCACTGTGTGCTTGTTTTAGATTTTAATAAAATATCAAATTCAACCCAAATTTTGTGAAAATTGGATACGTGGCTCCTGCCACTGTGTAAAATTTTCCCTAATTTTTGGGTACATTTTTGAGTCGTTTTATTATTTTTAAAAATTCAAAAACCCTTGTTTTTCTTTCTGTTCAGATTATAAAATCCCAAAAAATATTAAAACTCTTTCAAAAATTCTAAAAAAATTAGTTATTAATTTTTGTGTGTTTAAATTTCTGTGCATTTTTTGGTATTTTTGGATATATAAAAACCCTAAAAATTGAAAAACCTTAAAAAACTCATAAAAATTCTAAAAATCAAAGAAAATCTAAAAATTAATAAACTCTTCTCCTGAATTTTGTTTATTGTTTCTATTTTACATAAAAAATACCTCCAGGCCTTGTAAAGACTATTTGATATTTTTAAGTGGTCTTTGAAGTCTGGCTGGACAGTGTTCTTCGGTTTCATCCTTCTTTCATTTTTAGAAAAATAAATAAAAATCATAAATTCTCAAAAAATTCACCAAAAACTGTAAAAAAGATATAAAACATAAAAATATTTTTGCTTGAATTTTTGGACCATTTTTGATTCATTAAATAATTGCTTGAAGTTGCTTGTTTTTATTGTTTTATTATTTTACTTCATATTTAAAAATCCAAAAAAAATTTAAAAATATTAAAAACCACCAAAAAATATTTGTTTATATTTTCTTCATTGTTGAATACTTCGTAGGCCGCAAGGCCAACTCGTGCTCCCTGAGTCTGACCCTGGGTGCTACACCAGGCTAATCTCATAGCCAGGGCCACTATTTGATTTTCGTGTTTGATTTCTCTGTTTGCTGGTCTGTTCCTCATTTTTCTTGTTGAGCTCTGGGTCGCAATGACCCTAGAGTGATTATTTTTATCTGATCCGGATCGATCAGATTTTCGGCTCATCAGAATGATGTCGTTGCCGAGGAGCACGGCTTAGTAGTCGCTTTTTGATTTTTCCTGCGGTTTTCTTTTTCGCAGCTTTTGTGCATATTTTGTATATATATCATTCATTTGCATAATTTTCCAAATAACCTTGTCTCATACACTTTGCATGTTTGCTTGCGAGGGATCGAGGATCGAGGCGGTGACTTTCGAGGAGCCGACGTAATCGCGGCAATCGGAGGCGGTTCCCTTCTGCAAGGAGCCGCAGGAGAGCGCGAGGAGACAGCAGAGTGCGGGAGGATTAGCTTAGAGTAGATTAGGTTTTCTTTTCAGCTTATTTGAACTATTGTTGTAATAAAACAGGACACTCAGCCAGACTTTTGAGACTTTCGGGGTCTGTTTCGCCGAGCACCGGTGTGCTCGGGGGACCCCTCGGCTTTTTCGCAGTTTTTGCGGTTTTTGCATTCTCTTTACTGTTTATTTCATGCCTTTCTGATTCTCGCGGATTTCTGCCCCTGGCCTTAGGATTTTTGCTTGACTGTGACGTAAATAAGTAGGTCCACACACATTAATAACTTTGCCTGTACCTATTGATGAATCCACATTTCATCATCTTTATTCTATCATTTTGGACTCAAAAACCCTAGCAAATGCCTGTAAATATCATTAATTCATGCATTTTAGCAGTCATGCATATGCGTGAAAATATTGTATAAAATGTGGTTTTTAAAGCCAAAATTGTACAATAAAGAAAATAAAAGAAAAAGATTCAAATATTGTAAATATTTTATGACCTGAAACCCCGAGACCTAGGCATCTCCATGACTAGGTCGACAAGGAATAAAGTAGGGGGGAGATAAGGGCCGCAAATACCAATAAAATTCCTTTTATTTTATTCATTCTTTATTCATTTTGAGACATATTTTTGGTTCCACTTTTTATACCTCAAATAAAGAAACTTTGTACATGAAATTTGTAGATAATTAAATAAAGAAAAATACAAAATTAATTTCACTCAAAAATAATGTACATATAAAAAATTATGATCTGAATAAAAATCCAGAATCCCAACTTCCCAGTCCTGTATCTCACAAATGAAAACTCCAAATGCAGCAAACTCACCTTTAATTGTATATAGAATAAAATAATTTATTTAATGGAGGTGGTTTCGCATTTGGCGAAGCTACGGTTTGAAAGTTGAGTTTTGGACCCTCTTTGTATACTTGTACTGCTTACAATATTCAATTTATTCTTTATTCATTATTTTTATAATCTTATATTTTTATAATTTTGTAAATATTATTATGTACATTAAAATCGGAATAAAAACCCAAATAAAACTCAAAATAAAAATATGTGTATATAAAATACACAGGTATTATACCTATATACAAACCTATACAATACCTACTTATATTTTATTAAATATACAAAACATATCAGAAAAACAAAACAAAAATATATTTATGTGTATAAAATTATTTTATGATTTTATAAAATACTAAATAAAAATAATAAAATTAAAATTCACAAAATAAAAATAAAAGAATAAAATATGTAAATATTATACTTATATAGGCTATAATAAGTAACTTGTAAAAATAAATCTCATAAAAATAATTAAAATTCATAATAAAATAATTTATAAATTTATAAACATTTTTTATTTAATAACCTAAATATAATAATGTCATTTAGTATTTTTAAATCATTTTCAAAACCTTTTTCCAGGGGGGTTTTCTGGTCGGTCCATGTGGACCAACCAGAGGGTTTGGACAGTTGACCCCGGTCAACTGTCTGACCCGCCCCATGTGCCTCTTGTCAGTTGCGTTCTCCTCGATTAGTGCTGATTCATGCCCAAGGGATTTTTGGGGTTGTGGACCGTTGAACGAGGCATTTGATCCTCGTCCTTCATGCCACTCGACCACCATTCAAAACCAAACCCGTCGTCCCCCTTTGACCTTCGATCCTTCTTCCGCCAAATTCACCTGTAAACCCCTAGCCCATTGCGTGCCTGGTGACAGCAGGAGTAGATTCGAGCCTGGGTTCACGTTATCTGGTGTTGAATCGAGGAGATCCAGCCCCTCGCCGGAGCTCCGCCGCGAGCTTATCCCGTCGTCTCTGGTGAGCCTCACCCCTTCTCGTTCCCTTTTCTTGTAGCCTTAGCTTAATATAGATCCGCGTAGTAGCAGTTTAGCTTTTCTTTGCGATACTCGCCGTGAATCCTCGATCAAAGACCACGATGGAGCTTAGCTCCGCCTCCACTTTCCGAGCACCGCAATCCTCGATAACCGCCAAGATCACCTCCATCTTCTTCCTTGTCGTTCTGTCATCACGCACCACCCTTCCATCCACCTCGATCTCGCCCAGATCGAGCAATCAGAGCTCCCCTCTCCGCCGCTCACCGGAGCTCCTCGTCCGAGCCACCTTTCGCCTCCATTGCACCATCAGAAGACACCTGTGGCTTCACTTGGATTTTGCACGACTAACTCTGCAGGTCAGAGCCAAGGAGAAGGCTCCATCGAGCCTCGAAGTCCCCAGGAGTAGCCGCCCAGGTCACTTCCGTCGTCCGACCGCTCCAAGCCGTCTCAGCTTCGCTTGAGAGCCTCACTCGACGCGGAAGGACCCCAGGATCATTTTGCCCTTGATCCTAGGGTCGGAGAGGCTGTGTGTCGGCCGTATTCCACCAAAGCTCGCCGGGGAGAGAGTTCTTCGTGAACCTCTCCTCACCGTTTGATCAGGAGCACCCTCCAGGACACACAGGAGCCGTCAGATCTTCAAGCGCCCTCCATCGTCGGATCTCGCCGCGGGATCTAATCTTGGACGTCTGTGCGAAGCGCCATCGGGCCACCTGCTCACGCCACGTGGATAAGTGGAGCTCCCTCGGCCGCACGATCAGCATCTTGGGTATTTTGCACTTTAAATCCGACAGTTTTTGTATTTACATTTAGCCCTAAAACTTTCATCTGCAGTTTAAAAATATTTGTAATAATTGCATTTAGGTCCCCGAACTTATTTTATTTGCACTTTAGTCCGCGGCCACGTCACCTCACGTGACTGGGCCACGTGATTTTGGACATTTTACAGTTTTGATCCCAAACTTTCATGTATTTGCAGTTATACCCCTGTACATAGTAATTTAAATATATTTCTGGGATAATTGCATGTTTGCCCTGCCGGCTTTTAGTATTTGCAAGTAAGCCCCTGTGAACAAAAGATCACGTGCATCGCGCGTGTATTTGGTGATATTTGATCTTAAGCCCCTGGATGTTTCTAGAATTGCATTTATACCCCTACCAAGCTTAGGATTTTTGTATGTTTGATCTTTTTTTTTCACGCATCATTTAAGTGCCAAAAATTCCATAAAAATTAACTTAGCTCATGTTAACTTGCACTTGCACGCCATATTTTTAGTTTTTATTTTTATTGCTTTTTTATATTTATTAAAATCAAAAACCTATCATTTCAATACTATCTAGCTTAGAAAATACCAAAAAATAGTAAAATACCCTAGAAAAATTCCAAAAAATTTACCTACAGTGTATTTTAACCTATTTTAGTGCCAGTCAAAAAATCACTAAAAATTGCAAAAGAAAACCTTAAAAAATTGAAAATACATAAAAACTTTAAAAAATTCTTAAAAATTATAGAAAATTCCAAAAATTGCAAACTCAGTTCCTGTAGGTTCTATATTTTATTGTCTTTATTGGAAAATTAGTTGGAAAAATTCTGTGTCTGTTTGATATTTTTAATTCTCATTTTACCCCCAGCCAGTAGTTAATTCCCTATTTTCCTTTATTTGCTATTTAAAAATACCAAAAACATTCTGAAAAATACCCAAAAATCACAAAAACAGTAAAAAATCATAAAAAATATTGTAGCATTTTTGCATTTTTTTAAATATTGTAGCACCTCTTTCATTACCTTGTCTATATATTCCAATATTGAAAAAGAAAATATATAATATAAAATATAAAAAGAAAACACAAAATCAGTAAAAAGAAAATCAAAATACAAAATTAAAAATTAAAAATAAAAAAATATATAAAATTAAAACCCACAAAACCTTGATTGGCTAAGTAGTTCATTAGATCGAGGCTTTGACTTTTTGTCTACGCTCTACACCTTTGTTTCGTATGTTCGACCCCTACTTACTTGCCATTGTACATTTTTAGTAGGGTATAGTAAATTTTAATCCTTGCCTTTGATTGATTGATTGATTGATTGTGTGGGTTAATTGTTGACGAACGGGAAAGCTTGAGTAGTCGCCTCAGCGACAGTGAGCCTGATTTATCAGGCCATTATTTAGCGGCTCTCGCAATCTCATTTTTCAAATGGCGCTATTGCCGGGGAGCATCGGCTTGTAGAGTACATTTGTGTCTTTTATTTGCTTAGCCATTTTTGATTATTTATTGCATAACTTGTTTTGAACTGTCTGACATCCCTTTCCTGTTTTCTTGCGAGGGACCACTGACCGAGGAGGATCGCATAGGGGATCCTGAGCAGCCTTGGGAGGAGGAGCTGGTGTTCTACCCTAGCCGGCAGGAGAGAGCAGGAGGACTTGAGAGAGAGAGATAGATAGTTTTTTCTCATTTTTGGTGAGAGAGAGACATTTGATCATTTGTAATAATACAGGTACCCTGGACTTTGGACACTCGGGCCCAATTTCCAAGTGTATGTTCACTTGGGGGCTCACCGCAGTTTTCTTCGCATTTTTGGACTGTCATTTGCTGGTTTTGTTTTCCTTTTCTCTTTCTTTTGTGGAATGAGCCCTTAGATTTTAGGCATTGCTTGATCGATTCGATTAGGTCCAAACACCCTAATAACCATTGCATGTACCTATAGTGCGTATTTGGACTTAGTTTAATTAAACAGTTAAATCATCTTCTTAGATCCGCCGCGCCGCGAGCCCACCCATCAAGCGCTACTCCTGAACTCGATTTGTCGAGAAGAGGAGGGGTGGGTCTAGACCGGACTCTTTGGATCGAGGATTGGTGATTAACTTGTGGTTCTTCACGTTAGCAATTGCCTGCTTAGGACGATTTCCTTGTGCATATCGACATGTAGTATAGGTTTATAAATTCCTGCTTTGCATCCCGCATGGAGAGAGCTGGGAGTCACTGTAAGTCTTCTATCTTTGCATTCATCATTTAGGCACTAAGGTGAGATTTCCATCTTAGTGCCACTTGCATTGGCTTTTCCGACTCTTCTCTCCCTCTGTTTTTGGATCAAATAGGAATCAAGAAAAAACAAAAAAACGTTAGGCGCTTGTTTAAAATTACTCAAAAGAAGCAATAACACAAAAAAATTAAAAAAAGGACTGCTAAGAAAACTTTGACCTAAATAAAATTGGTAATTGGACTCATTGATTGGGGAGAGTCACACCCTCACTTGTATTCAGGTTGCATGGGAAGGTCTCCTTCCAAGTGAGCAGAGTGCTTCGTAAGGATTAGATCCCAAAACCCAGTCTGTGGCTGCCTTGTGTATCGCCTAGATTTCCGAAGTATTGGCGCTTCTATCGTACGTGGACGAGTAGGGCTTGGTCAACATTGGTAACTCTCTATTATGCAGAGCATCGACCCTGTCCGAAGAATCGAGCCTAGGCCACGCCTTCACGGGGGTGTCTGTCTCATCGTCTTGCGTCCGAGTAGGTTCTTGCACGCTCACGGGTGATTCCATTGCAAGCGAGTTCTGAAGTATTGGTTTCACCTATTGGCTTCCTTTCTCTATTTCCATGGTTGAGTAGGGATCCAGAAAGGGTTACAAGGACCTCAAAAAGTGCAGACTACAGGTTACACAGGAGGAGGACAAGTACGGGATACTCTTCCGGCAGTACTCTCTCTCCTATAGGCGTAGCGCTCTAAGGACTCGTTAAAACATAGATACCTGAATTCATCTAAAAACTACAAAGATAATAGCCGAACCCTTACGGCTTCACATGTTGAGTTGGTGAATCCCCTTGCTTTGTGTTTGATTGCTAGTTGGGTTAAGGTCAAGATCAAAAACATCGCGCCCTTGCACCATTTTTGCTCTCCTTCCATTTGACCCTTGCTCATTGTGAGCCTTCTACTATTTTACAATCCTTTTATTTCTTGTTCACCCTCGTGCTCTTCATCCATCATCTTCTCCTCTGACCTTCTCAAGATGTCGTCACACGGATGGTTCAGTCGGGACCTAGCCGACGCCCACATCGATTCCGTATCGGCAACATCTTCCATAAAGAGGGGTGATCTCCAAGAAGTCAGTTCGGATCTCACGAATGTCTCCTTGGACTCCCCCATTCTCGCTTCTTTCAACACTTGCTTCTCACCAATAAATCCGCTGTTCGGGACGGACTAGCAACCCGAATTAGCTCTTCCTCTTCAAATAAACCGGGATTACTCTTGTCCCCAAAATAATCCCTTGTGGATGGAGATCGATTTCAGTCAATATCCTATGCTCCGTTCACAATATTCTAGGATTGAACTTAATTCTAGATTCATCTCGATAATGGGTGCTCAAGAAGATATTGATTAGGGATTGCTTTGTCATGCAGATTCTTCACCCGATCACGAGCCGGAAATTCAAATTCATTCTGAGATAGCAGAAGGAAGAGGAAAGGGACCACAGCCCCCACCTGAGCCTGAAGTCAATCCGGGGGAGGGACAATATACCACGCAAAACGAAGTTAACAGTCAGCTGTTGGCTTCCATTCAAGCCATCCAGCAGCAGTTGACTAATCAAGCCCTGGCCCAAACCGCCTTCCAAGATATGCTGAACGATTTGAGGAGGAGGACCGATGCAAGAGACGATCGGATGGAGAATGATCCAAACCAAGAGCCTGATTTTGAAGAAGTCAGAGATGAGTTCTCAGTGAGAAGACCAGAATTCGACGCAGTGGAAGCAGATCCACCGCAGCCCAAGCCTACGCTCAAGGAAACATACAACCCAGGAGCGGGACGCATCACTGAGTGGATTCAGGTTCCACGTATGCATGACCACTTCGAGCTGAAACCGCAATTTCTGTCCTTGCTTCCCACATTCCACGGGAATACCACTGTGGAACCATATATCTTTCTCAAGAAGTTTAGCCGCATCTGTGCCACTGCTCACTACCCTGGCATCTCTAGGGGTAGTCAAGATGATCGCCTTTCCCTTCTGCCTTCAAGACAAGGCCCTATATTAGGTCGACCATCTAGGAAAGGTCGTCACGACATGGGAGGATCTAAAGTCTGCATTTCTCCATAAATTCTATCCTCTTGGGCGATTGAATCAGATGTGTGCCCGTATCTCCAGTTTCTGCCAGCAGCCACACGAGACTATCCATGAAGCGTGGGAGAGATTCAAGGACCTGCAAGAAAAGTGCCCCCACCATGAAATTCCAAAGACTAGTCTCGTGCAGCATTTCTTTGGGGGGCTATCACTCGAGAGCCAAAAGCTTGTAGATGCCGCTTGCGGCGGTTCGCATTTCAACAAGGACGAGGACGTGGTATGGAACGTCTTCAAAGAAATGGCTGAAGGAGAAGCCGCACAAACCTCGTCCTGAGCATACATGAAGCCACCAACTGCCATCAGCAAGCCAGTGAACATGGCTTCTCACACCGAGGACAAGGATGAGAGCTCCAACACGAGCATCATTGGGAGCCACTTGTCCAAGATAGATACCATTGAGAAGAGGTCGCAGGACCTCGAAAAATTGGCAGTCATTAAGAAGAAGACCCAGGGTCTGGAAAAGCTCGACCAGATATCCCAACAGCTGGAGCAGCTCGTTCGTGCATTGAATGCAAACATGTGCAATGCTGTGTCTACTTCTACCGAGCCGAATGCTGAGAAGAAGGAGCCTACAATGCAGCAGAACCCTCAGCCGACTCCACTGCAGCCCTAGCCTATTCAGCACGTGTATTACGTGCAGGTTCCGGAGCAGCTCCCGCAGCCCCAGACACAGATGGTTGTACATCAATCTGAGCCCCAACCAGCTTACTCCGAGCAGTTCTCCCCACCCCCGCCATTGATTCAGGAGATCAATGGCGTATGAGACAATGAAGCGCAACTGACCCGTCCTCAGGGACATTCTCAGGGTCAGAACCTGGGCAACAGGCCCCATCACCAGCAGCAGCAGGGTGGGAGACCCTTCCAGCACTCCTACCAATACCAGTCTCCATCTCACGGTAACACCTGGAGGCAGAATTACCAGCATGGGCCTCAGCAGTCCGGATACCGCGGACAGGGATATCATCAACAACCGGCTGCTCAATACAACCAGCTGAATTCACAGTACTCCTCCAACCCTCCTCCTCACCAATTTTCTCAAGGTTACCAGTCGCAATCTCAGCCGCCATACCCGCATTCTAGGCCCCAGCAGGGGGACTCCTCTAAGATTGTACCGATCAATCCGGCCCTGGCCTGCTTAGAGCAATTAATGAAGAACATGGCTGAGATGACCCAGAAGATTGACGACTGGCGGCAGCCAAGACCGTCATACCAGCCCAGGTCGAAGCCAATCCGAACAATTTTCAATGCAAGGAGTAGGTAGCCGGCAGTGTCCAACCCGAATCAGATGAACTTAATTGTTTTTTTATCTAATGTTGTTACTCTCAGGAGCGGTAGGATACTCCAGCCATCGACGACGACGAAGGGAAAGCATCTTGCATCTGACGGGGAATCGTCAGTCCAGCCAACACCAGAGCCAAGCAGCATTTTGGGAGCAGCACCAGCATTCAGAAAATCACAAAAAAATGAAGAAAATAACAAAACACAAAAAGATAGCAGTAACCTCGGTGGAGATCGGCCAGCATTGGAGACGCCTGCACCTGCCCCACAGCCAGTTCCTGACAGGAGGAACACTGCACTTGCAGCAAGTCCAACGCCAGCACCAGAAGCCGAGCCTGTCATTTTTGGTCCACAAATTATAGATGAATCCATTCCTTTTTGCCATCTACCTGAACATGATAATATGGACACTCTTTTGAATGAAATTGATGACGATGTTGTAAATATTCCCTTTCCTGAAGCAATTAAAAAAAACAAAAAAATGAAAAATTTCAAAATGCTTTGTCTGATCCTGCCATCATAGAAATTATCCAGAATTTGGTGTTGAATATGCCATTAATGAAAGCTCTTGAGTACATGCCGGCTGTGAAGAAAGGATTGAAAGAGGCATGCACAACCAAGCGCAGGTCGCATCCCCACAACTCCAGAAGCAAGGGTGGAAAATCTGAAAAGCATATCCTTACAATGGCCACCGTTAATTCCATCAACAACCTCCCAGATAAAAAGCCAGATATGGGAGCACCTCTTGTGCATTGTCAGATGTTCAATCAGGAGTTTGAACGAACACTTCTCGACAGCGGGTCTTCTGTCAACTTGATGCCAGCTTCGCTGCTTACGGAGTTCAGGCTAGGACCGCTCAAGCCTACAAAGATGATTCTGCAGTTCACAGACAAGTCAGTCAAGCGGCCCAGGGGCCTGTTGGAGGACGTGATTGTCATGGTTCAAGGACAGTCATTCCCGGCCGATTTTGTGGTCTTAGATATGGACGTCCCCTCTCCATTGCTCCTTACCCCAATCATACTTGGGAGACCATTTCTGCAGACATCAAATGCAGTAGTGAATTATGGGACGGGAGGAATCACTTTTGGTGCTGGCAATAAAAAAATCAGAGTAGAGACCCTGTCTGAGGGAACACCAGCCGAACAGACATCTACATCATGTGCAAGGGTGATTGAGTATGCTGACGACTGCGACTTTCTAGCAGAAATTCAAGATACCAACTTGTTTTTGGATAACAATGAGATCCATGAACTCCTCTACCTCGAGGAGGAAGTGGAGACCGCAGTCGAATTTCCCCTTATCGATTAGGATGAGGAACTTGCTGATGTGCTGCAAGAGACTGCCATGGGGGTAATGTGTCTTCAAAACCAAGAACAGATGTTTGAAGAATCTTTTGATGAGGAGGAAACTATCTAGACATTTTGTCAAGATTTGAGAGAAGAAGCAGAACAGATTATGGTGGACACAGAACAGATGAAAGAATCACCGCCTGTATTAATAGCTGAGGTCACTTCCAAAGCAACTCAGACCCCGCCAGAGCTGAAGCCTTTACCCTCCAACATGAAGTATGCCTTCCTTGCGGGAGAACCAAACATGTACCCGGTCAATATCAATGCACATCTGACCGAAGACCAAGAGTCTCGTCTGATGGAGGTTCTTGAACGCAACCGCAAGGCGATAGGCTGGCGAACATCCGATCTCCATGTGATCAATCCGTCATTGTGCTCGCACCGCATCTTTCTGGAAGAAGATTGCAGGCCCTCTCGAGAACTACAGAGAAGATTAAATCCTAATCTGTGGGAGGTCGTTATGAAAGAGATCCAGAAGTGGTGTGATGCGGGATTTATCTATCCCATCTCCGACAGCAAATGAGTGAGCCCTCTGCATGTTGCGCACAAGAAATCAGGGATCACTATTGTAAAGAATGACAAAGGAGAGGAGATCGCAACCAGAGCACCCACTTCTTGGCGAGTGTGCGTGGACTACAGAAAACTTAATCTCGCTACCAAGAAGGACCACTTTCCTTTACCCTTCATCGACCAGATCTTGGAGAGATTGGCCGCGAAGGAATATTTCTGCTTCTTGGATGGCTACTTTGGGTATAATCAAGTTGTTATTGCTCCTAAAGATCAAGAGAAGGCCACGTTCACCTGTCCTTTTGGTACATATGCCTTCAGACAAATGCCGTTCGGGCTTTGCAACGCCCCAGCCACATTTCAGAGGTGTATGCTTGCAGTTTTTGCCGATATGGTGGGCAACTTTCTCGAGGTCTTTATGGACGATTTTTCGGTTTACGGGGATTCCTTTGACCAATGCCTGGATTATTTAGACCGAGTCCTATGGAGGTGTTACGAAGTCAATCTTGTGCTCTCGTGGGAGAAGAGGAACTTCATGGTGACCGAAGGAATTGTGCTGGGTCACGTTGTTTCTAAACATGGAATGGAGGTTGATCCAGCCAAGGTGGATGTGATTTTCAAACTTGAGCCACCTACAAACATCAAGCAAGTCTGGTCATTCTTGGGCCATGTCGGTTTTTACCGACGGTTCATCAAAGATTTCAGTAAACTGGCCAGACCATTGACTGAGTTGCTTGGCAAGGATAATAAATTCATTGTAGATGACCGTGTGCTCCTTGCCTTTAATCGGTTAAAAGAACTCATCACGCAGGTCCCTGTCTTACAGCCACCGATTTGGACTTACCCTTTCGAGATAATGACAGACGCGTCAGATTATGCCATCAGAGCTGTCCTTGGATAGAGGAAAGATAATATACCCTTTGCGATTCACTACGCTAGTCGAACGCTCGATGAAGCCCAGCGGAACTACACTGTCACTGAAAAGGAGCTGCTAGTGGTAGTTTTTGCTCTGGAAAAGTTCAGATCCTACCTCCTTGGATCCAAAGTAATCATTTACACTGATCATTCAGCCATTCGGTACTTACAGCAGAAGAAGGATGCCAAACCACGTCTCATTCGGTGGATCCTTCTCCTCCAGGAATTTGACTTGGAAATCAAAGATAAACCTGGGGTAAAGAATGTGGTGGCCGATCATCTGTCAAGGATTCCTGAGCCGGAATCTCCTGAGCAGAACCTGCAGCCGATCACAAGCACCTTTCTAGATGAGGCAATTCTGTCTGTCACCTCGCTTCCTTGGTATGCGGACATCGTGAATTATCTGGTGACCAAGAAAATCCCACAGGACGGGCCTAAGTTGAAAATAGACAGATTCTTGTCTAAAATCCATTTCTACCAATGGGAAGATCCGTATTTGTTTCGTGAGGGAGCAGATTGTATCTGGAGAAGGTGCATTCCTCAGGAAAAAGTTCCAAGTGTCCTCGCTTTATGTCATGAACAAGATTCTGGAGGACATCATTCAGGAAAATGTACGGCAACAAAAGTTCTTCAAAGTGGTCTCTGGTGGCCTTCATTATTCAAAGATGTAGATGATTATGTCAAAGGCTGCACTGACTGTCAGAAGATGGGCGCAACCATAGGAATGAGAGACACGATGCCTCTGAAATACATTCAGATCTCAGACGTCTTTGACGCATGTGGCATCGACTTTATGGGCCCGTTTCCCAACAACCAGGGTTATGAATACATTCTGCTTGTTGTCGATTATGTAAGTCGATGGGTGGAGGCTATTCCTGCCCGAACTGCCGACAGTAGGACCGTCTGTCGATTCTTGAGAGATCACATCATAGCACGGTTCGGGATTCCCAAGATTCTCATATCTGATGGGGGTAGTCATTTCATAAACAGAGAGGTGAAGAAGCTGACCCAAGAATTCTGCATTGAGCATCGTGTTGCTTCACCCTACCACCCGCAGTCCAATGGCTTAGATGAATGTTCAAACAGGGAAATCAAGACAATCTTACAGAAGCTTGTGCGTCCGGATTGCAAGAACTGGTCTCAGCTGCTTGATTCTGTTCTTTGGGCTTATAGAATAGCGTACAAGTCACCCTTGGGAATGTCTCCCTACCGCCTTGTATATGGCAAGTCATGTCATTTGCCCGTTGAACTTATTCACAAATCTTTATGGGCCATTAACATCTGTAATTTGGACTCCAAGCAAGCAGGAAAGAACAGAAATCTGGATCTGAACAGATTATTGGAATTCAGAGATTATGCATATGACAACAGCCTGATGTACAAGGAAAAGGTCAAAACATGGCATGACAAACATATCCGCCGCAAGTCCTTCGATCTAGGTCAGAAGGTGTGGTTGTTTGATGCGAAATTAAAGATCTTTCCAGGAAAGTTGAAGAGTAAATGGACTGGGCCGTTTATAGTTAGGCAGGTGCATGATAACGGAAGTGTATTGATATCCAATCTGTCAGCTGACGCATAGCCATTTGTGGTCAATGGACAACTTCTGAAGCCATACCTTGAACATGATACATTCATGGCTATCGTTGACTCGATTCAAGTAATCTATGAGGATGAGCTGAATATCTCCAAAGAGGCAGAGGAAGGTCGAGCACAGCAAAACATTTTCGAATGATTTTTCTTCTTTTCTTCTTTTCAATTTCTTTTATCCTCTTCTACCGACATGATGCCATCCCTTTCATCATTGCTACACTTAGGATGTAGTTTATCCTAAGTATAGGGGGGATGTGCATTCCGAGTTGTTCATATCCGCTTTCATCTCTTTTCTTCTTTTCTTCTTTTCTTCTTTTCTTCTTTTCATTTCCTATCTTCTTTTTCTATCAAAAAGGTGCCGCCCTTTTAGACAGTTTTCCATACTTAGGACGTACTTTTTCCTAAGTATAGGGGGGTACGCACCCCGAGTTCTGTCATTTCTTTCGATCCTCTCCATTGTCTCCTCTTCTTGTCTATACTTAGGGAGATCTTACCCTAAGTTTAGGGGGAGACAATCTGAGTACGATCTGTTCATTCCCATCCTTGACCCTCCCTGCTTTGTGTACAGTCTGCTATACTTAGGATTATTTGATCCTAAGTATAGGGGGGACGGTCAACTTCTTATTGGTTCATTCATTAGTTATTTATTCTTTAGACTTGCCTATACTCAGTACGAGTTATGTCTTCTCTTTTCTCTCCGATCTATGAGGACATAGCTCAAGCTAAGTATAGGGGAGTCGTATATACTATGTATATACTTTAGCCATAACTCGTACTTTCGTATCTTCCTAATAGTATAGCTACTCATTCATTAAAATTCATTAAATTCCCTAGTAAAAAGGTATTTTGTTCCTCAAATTCTTTTTGTATTTACTGATTAATAAATCAGGTGAAAATGTTTTTTGCAAAATGTTTGAAAAATAGTTTGAAAATCTTGGTGAACATTTATTGAAAACTATTTTGAAAATATTTTGTTACATGTTTTCAACCTTTGTAAAAAGGTGTGGTTTGTAAAATTTCTTTTCTTTGTGTGAAATAAAAATGTTTGAAAAATGGTTGCAAAAATATTTTGAAAAATCTATATATACTGTTGTGAAAACCATTGCAAAATGATTTTCAAATGTGTATACATGTTTGTAAAATATTTGTAAAAAATATTTTGGACTATAGTTTTCAAAAATTGTGTGAAAAGCTTGTGTCAAATAAGTTTGAGGAATATATACATCATACCTTAAATCCACTACATATACTTATAAAATTGACAACTTACCCTATAAATTCTTAAAATCCACTTCTTGTAAATATAAGAAGCACTCCCATGTAAATATTTTAACCCAGCTTTCAGCCAAAATCTTTTTGTTTTCAAAAATCCCAAAAACATTTGCAAAATTCAAATCCAAAAATATTTTAAAAAAATCTTTTTGAAAAATCTAAAAATGCATATGCATCATCATCATCTTTTCAAAAATCCATAAAAAGTTCAAAGACTTTAAAATTGCATCACAAAAATATTTTCTGCATAGCATGCATAGCATGAGCATTTTTCGGATTGAGTTTGATAGTTGAACGAGTATAAATAAAATCCGGAGATTGGAGCTTGATTGGACCTTAAAATCTACCTAATAACATGAACCTTATAGGAACTGGGTTTGAGGTACTTCAGGTCTAGTTGACTTAATTCTTTGAGGATCACGAGACTTGGTTCAATGGATTCTTGACTGCCTAAGTAGAGTATTTCGGAGCACACGTACGACTCTTGTTGATATTGACCTAACTTGGACACTTGCACCTTTCACATGGCTCAACTCAGTTGGAGTGGTGAGGGGATTGGATTTGCCGGTATGAGACGCACACAAGTGGAAACATTTTGTCCTCCTCTAGGGAGGGAAGTGCACCCCAACCCGTCCAGTGATGAGGAAGTCTAAAGACAGGAGAATGTGGGTTGCAATAAAGCTTCAAAAGAGGGATAGCCTACTGGCTCAAGAGGAAAAACTCCTTATGTAAATGCTGTTGTGAATAGTATTCAAAAAAAAAGTTCAGGCATGTATAAAAATAAAAAGCCTGCAAAGTATGTACAATTATGTAAAGCCCACAAGCAAGCTTGAGTTCCAAAGTCAAATATGCGAGCATGCAGCTGGATGACTTGACTACACTGGTCTTGCATCCCAGGATAGGTAGCTACACTGGCTACCGTCCATTCTTCTCTTCGTCCCCTCCTCTTGAGCTGGTTGCCACTTGAACTTAGAAGGGAATACCCCGCTCCTTGAGGATGGAGTTATTGGATTGGGGAATCATTGGGTTTTTGTACTGGAGAAGTCAGTTTCTTTACCATTCTAGTTGGGGAGCCCCACCATCACTTACACTGTACGAGTCAGATTCATAGTCATAAGGGTTTGCGTATGAGTTGAAGTATTTCTGACATGGCTATTGAGGAGACTTGGGCAGAGTCTTTGGATTTTCAGGGACTGTTGGATTTCAAATTCGGTTCTCATTAAGGTTCCGCCCGCACTAAAATTCCAAAGGTCCGACTTAAGCTCCAAACTTTGATTTTGTGAAGACAAGTTTGACAATTAAATTTAGTCCACATTTCTTCTTTTTCTTTTCTTTCTTTTTCTTTTTGCACTTATTGCATAAGTGTTTGCTAGGGACTCACAAAGGTAAAGTATAGGGGGATGATGAATCCACATTTAATCATCTTTATTCTATCATTTTGGCCTAAAAAACCCTAGCAAATGCTTGTAAATATCATTAATTCATGCATTTTAGCATTCATGCATATGTGTGTAAATATTGTATAAAATGTGGTTTTTAAAGCCAAAAGTGTAGAATAAAGAAAAGAAAAGAAAAATAATGAAATATTGTAAATATTTTATGACCTGAAACTCCGAGACCTAGGCATCTCGATGACTAGGTCGACAAGGAATAAAGTAGGGGGAGATAAGGGCAAAAAATACCAATAAAATTCCTTTTATTTTATTCATTCTTTATTCATTTTGAGACCTATTTTTGGTTCCACTTTTTATACCTCAAATAAAGAAACTTTGTACATGAAAGTTGTAGATAATTAAATAAAGAAAAATACAAAATTAATTTCACTCAAAAATAATATACAGATAAAAAGTTATGGTCTGAATAAAAATCCAGAATCCCAACTTCCCATACTTGTATCTCACAAATGAAAACTCCAAATACAGCAAACTCACCTTTAATTGTATATAGAATAAAATAATTTATTTAATGGCAGTAGTTTCGCATTTGGCAGAGCTACGGTTTGAAAGTTGAGTTTTGGACCCTCTTTGTATACTTGTACAGCTTACAATATTCAATTTATTCTTTATTCATTATTTTTATAATATTATATTATTATAATTTTGTGAATATTATTATGTACATTAAAACCGGAATAAAAACCCAAATAAAACTCAAAATAAAAATATGTGTATACAAAATACACAGGTATTACACCTATATACATACCTATACAATACCTACTTATATTTTATTAAATATACAAAACATATCAGAAAAACAAAACAAAAATATATTTATGTGTATAAAAATATTTTATGATTTTATAAAATACTAAATAAAAATAATAAAATTAAAATTCACAAAATAAAATTAAAAGAAAAAATATGTTGATATTATACCTATATAGGCTATAATAAGTAACTTGTAAAAATAAATCTCATAAAAATAATTAAAATTCATAATAAAATAATTTATAAATTTATAAAAATTTTGTATTTAATAACCTAAATATAATAATGTCATTTAGTATTTTTAAAACATTTTCAAAACCTTTTTCCAGGGGGGTTTTCTGGTTGGTCCACGTGGACTAGCCAGAGGGTTTGGACAGTTGACCCCGGTCAACTGTCTGACCCGCCCCATGTGCCTCTTGTCAGTTGCGTTTTGTCTATTCTTCTCGCATTTTTCTAGGGTTGACCTTGCACCAAATCATGTCGATGCTTTCTGAGTTTTTGCTCCTCGATTAGTGGTGATTCACGTCCAAGGGATTTCTGGGATTGTGGACCGTTGATCGAGGCGTTTGATCCTCGTCCTTCACGCCACTCGACCACAATTCAAAACCAAACCCGTCGTCCCCTTTTGACCTTTGATCCTTCTTCCGCCAAATTCACCCGTAAACCCCTAGCCCATTGCGTGCCTGGTGACAGCAGGAGGCGATTCGAGCCTGGGTTCATGCTATCTGGTGTTGAATCAAAGAGATCCAGCCCCTCGCTGGAGCTCCGCCGCGAGCTCATCCCGTCGTCTCTGGTGAGCCTCACCCCCTTCTCTTTCCCTTTTCTTGTAGCCTTAGCTTAATATAGATCCGCGTAGTAGCAGTTTAGCTTTTCTTTGCGATACTCACCGTGAATCCTCGATCAAAGACCACGGCGGAGCTTAGCTCCGCCTCCACTTTTCGGCCACCGCAATCCTCGATAACCGCCAAGATCACCTCCATCTTCTTCCTTGTCGCTCCGTCATCACGCACCACACTTCTATCCACCTCGATCCCGCCCAGATCGAGCAATCAGAGCTCCCCTCTCCGCTGCTCGCCGGAGCTCCTCGTCCGAGCCACCTTTCGCCTCCATCGCACCATCAGAAGACACCCGTGGCTTCGCCTGGATTTTACGCGACTAACTCTGCAGGTCAGAGCTGAGGAGAAGGCTCCATCGAGCCTCGAAGTCCCCAGGAGTAGACGCCCAGGTCACTTCCGTAGTTCGACCGCTCCAAGTCGTCTCAGCTTCGCCTGAGAGCCTCATTCGACGTGGAAGGGCCCCAGGATCGTTTTGCCCTTGATCCTAGGACCGGAGAGGCCGTGTGTCGGCCGTATTCCCCCGCCAAAGCTCGTCGGGGAGAGAGTTCTTCGTGAACCTCTCCTCACCGTTGGATCAGGAGCACCCTCCAGGACGCACAAGAGCCGTCAGATCTTCAAGCACCCTCCACCGTCGGATCTCGCCGCGAGATCTAATCTTGGACGTCCGTGCGAAGTGCCATCGGGCCACCTGCTCACGCCACGTGGATAAGTGGAGCACCCTCGGCCGCACGATCAGCATCTTGGGTATTTTGCACTTTAAACCCGAGAGTTTTTGTATTTACGTTTTAGCCCTAAAACTTTCATCTGTAGTTTAAAAATATTTGTAATAATAGCATTTAGGTCCCCAAACTTATTTTATTTGCACTTTAGTCCTCGGCCACATCACCTCACATGTCTGGGCCACGTGATTTTGGACATTTTGCAGTTTTGATCCCAAACTTTCATGTATTTGTAGTTATACCCCTGTGCGTAGTGATTTAAATATATTTCTGGGATAATTGCATGTTTGCCCTGCCGGTTTTTAGTATTTGCAAGTAAGCCCCTGTGAACAACAGATCACGTGCTTCGTGCGTGTTTTTTGGTGATATTTGCACTTAAGCCCCCGGATGTTTCTAGAATTGCATTTATACCCCAGTCATGCTTAGGATTTTTGTATGTTTGATCTATTTATTTCACGCATCATTAAAGTGCCAAAAAATCCATAAAAATTAACTTAAGCTCTTGTTAACTTGCACTTGCACGCCATATTTTTAGTTTTATTTTTGTTGCTTTTTTATATTTATTAAAATAAAAACCTATCATTTCAGTACTGTCTAGCTTAGAAAATACTAAAAAACTTACCTAGAAAAATACCTAGAAAAATTACAAAAAAATTACCTACTGTGTATTTTAATCTATTTTAGTCTCACTCCAAAAATCACTAAAAAAATGCAAAAGAAAAACCTTAAAAATTTGAAAATACTTAAAAACTTCAAAAAATTCTTAAAAATTATAGAAAGTTCCAAAAATTGCAAACTCAGTTCCTGTAGGTTCTATATTTTATTGTCTTTATTGGAAAATTAGTTTGGGAAAATTTTGTGTCTGTTTGATATTTTTAATTCCCATTTTACCCCCAGCTAGTAGTTAATTCCCTATTTTCCTTTATTTTGCTATTTAAAAATACCAAAAACATTCTGAAAAATACCTAAAAATCACAAAAACAGTAAAAAATCATAAAAAAACCAAAAAGATTTCATTTCTGAATTGTTGGCTATTTTTGCATATTTTTATAAATATTGTAGCACCTCTTTCATTACCATGTCTATATATTCCAATATTGAAAAAGAAAATATAAAAATATAAAATATAAAAAGAAAACACAAAATCAGTAAAAAGAAAATCAAAATACAAAATTAAAAATAAAAAAATATATAAAATTAAAACCCACAAAAACCTTGATTGGCTAAGTAGTTCATTAGACCGAGGCTTTGACTTTTTGTCTACGCTCTACACCTTTGTTTCCTGTGTTCGACCCCTACTCAGTTGCCACTGTACATTTTTGGTAGGGTATACTAAATTTTAATCCTTGTCCTTGATTGATTGATTGATTGATTGTGTGGGTTAATTGTTGACGAACGGGAAAGCTTGAGTAGTCGCCTCAGCGAAAGTGAGCCTGATTTGTCAGGCCATTATTTAGCATCTCTCAAATCTCGTTTTTCACCTATAGATCGATTAATTGGACTAATAATAAAAATCTAAAAAAATAGTCGATCCACTACCTTCGAGCCTACGTACCACGAGCCCGCCCTGTCAAGCGCTGCTCCTGAACTCGATTTGTCAAGAAGAGGAGGGGTGAGCCTAGACTGGACTCTTGAATTGAAGGTTGGTGGTCGACTAGCCGTTTTTTCGAGTAGAACTGCTTGCTTAGGGCTCGGATTTCCGCCTGCATCATATAGGTAGTTTTATTTCAGTCTTTAAATTCTGCGTGGATCATTTCGCATGTAGACTGCTGGAGTCAGGTACACATTTCTTACTCTGCATGTATCATTGATTTTCGCGCATCGGCTTTTTCGTCTTCTCCCCCCTGTTTTGGATTAAAATAACCAAGAGAACCGAAAAATTTGTTAGGCGATTGTTTGATATTGAAAAACATTAAAAAAAAGAAAAATTATAAAATTGGGGCTGCTATCTCAACTTGATCCTAAAAGACACTCACCATAAAAATTTGTCTTGGGGAGAGCAACCCCCTCATTGTCTGGTTTGCTTGAGCGAGAGAATGACCCGCACACTAGGATAGAGCCATATCTGAGCCTCGATCAGACTACCGGCCTTTTATACGGGACAGTTTGGTCGATGGATTGGATTCCCAACAGGTCACGTAACAGCTCTGCTATCTTGACTTGATCACCTAATAAAATTTGATAAGATAATTGACCGAACTCTTACGGTCTTCAGCTCGTGTTGAGTAGGTGAATCTAGGGTTTGCTTGCTAATCTTATTTGTTACCAGATCCCATCTGCCCGACTCGCCAGATCACGATGATGGGCAGAAGGTCTCTTAGGCGGCCTCTGGCTGCATCGCTTTTCAGCACTCTAGCCCACTCATCTAGGTCGGTTCGTGAGAGCTCAGACCCGCTCTCCGAACCTGAGTTCGACTCTGCCCAGTTCCCCCTTGACCACCCTTCTAGCATTCCTGAGTTATCTGAGCCAGATGAGAGACAGCAGCCTGATTTATCGGCACCTGAGTTTGGGTCTTTTGCCTCTGCAGAGACCATGGCCGGCAGCAGTGATGACCGCACTGGAGACCGATGCGGGAGTTGCACAACCCCGGATCGACTTTGACGCACCGTTGGATGGTACTTTCAGCTATCGTGGGGGACTTCAAGTTCCCCCCGAACACCTTGTAGCTTCTTCCCTGGTTCCATGGGCTGGCTACTGAGGAGCCCCATCTCCACCTTCAGGAGTTTCTGATGATCTGCAGCACTGTCCACGACAGACAGATGGACGAGGACACCATCCGCATGATTGCCTTCCCCTTCTAACTGGCCGATAGAGCAGCCACCTGGCTGAAGCACTTGGGGAAGTGCGTATATACCTGGGAGCAACTCCGCACCGAGTACTTAAACAAGTACTATCCACTCAGGCAGACGAACGCAGTGAGGGCCCTGATCAGCAACTTCTCCATGCTCCCCAACGAGCAGTTTCACGAGGCATGGGAGAGGTTTAGAGAGCTCACCGACAGATGCCCGCACCACGACATCTCGAAGCCGAACCTTGTTCAGAGCTTCTTTTGTGGGTTGACACCAGAACTGCAGGGCCTGGTGAATGCTTCTTGTGGCGGGTCCTACTTCGCCAAGGATCATGATCAGGTCGGGGCCATCTACGAGGAGATGTCCGAGAACTAAACAGTGATGTCCTAGACCCGACTCTACACACAGGGACACCCCCAGCCACAGTCCGTGCAATACCAGAGGATAGCACGGTTTGATGCCGGTCCTTCTACTTCGTCAGTGGCAGCAGCAGAGGTCGAGTCCACAGTCGCCGACATGGGCATCATCAGCGAGAAGCTGGACCGGATGGAGATCATAGAGAAGAAGCAGTGCCAGGGTATCACGCAGATGGAGCAGATGGCACAAACTCTGAGTGACCTGAAGACACACCTCATGTGTCTCCAGGAGGGACAGACAGCTTCCCAGCCCCGTCTTCATGCACGAGGCGATCCGAGTAGCACCGGCAGCTCGTCCCAGCGCTCAAGCCATCAGCAGCCTAGACAGGTTCACCTTGTACAGGCAAAGCCGTACCAGCAGCTGCAACCTTACTATCAGGCACCACCATCCCAGACACTCAGATGGTGGTTTACCAGCTGGATCAACCTCTAGCAGTACTCCCGCCCCTTTCTTACGAGCCTGAGCCGTTGATGGACGTCAACGGGATTTGGCACGACCGACCCCATCCCGATATCCGACGAGACCATCCCGGATTCCGTTGGTCGGCCGGTGGTGCCAGCTCCCAACAGCAGCCTTCAGGTCAGGGTGGCCAGTACGGCTATCAGAGGGATCACCAACAGCAGCAGCCCCCAGTACACCAGCAGCAGCAGCAGCAACAGCAGTCTTCACAGTATGGTCCTCGTCCCCATCAGCAGGGACATTCTTGGAGGCGAGAGCAGCCTCAACAGCAACAGTTTCATCCTCAGTAGTACCCCTCTCACCCGCAGCACCAGCCACAGCAGCAGCCTCACTACCAGAGAGGCTAACGGTCAGGTTCTCATGGGCCATCCTATGAGAACCCAGCCTTAGACGATATAGCCCACCTCTTGACTGACAAACAGGCTATCTTCAGACGGGAGATGGATGAGTTCCGCCAGGAGGTGCAGGAGATAGTGAGAGGGAAGGCTGCCATACCTGCCCAGATCGAGCCCAACCCGAACAACCTGAAGAGGAAGTCTGAGCAGGTAGATTTCACAGAGTATGCCACTCCTAGTGATACATTTGGTGATTTGTCTGCATATCTGTTTGATATTGATTTTGTCACACTTAGGAGCGGTAGGACGCCAGCAGGAAGTGCCTCGTCTGAGCGATGTTCCCATGCTACTTCAGGAGTGCCAGGCGAGGAGCGTGGTACTGATGCCGCGAGAGATGATGACGGTGGTGCTGATGCCACCATGGATGCTGATCCCACCGGTGGTACTGAGGCCGTCGTTTCACCAGATGGAGGAGGTGGGACTGATGCCACCAGTGTTGCCAAGCCAGAACGCTGTACTGATGCCGCAAGACATGCCGAGGGTGGTGCTGATGCCACCGTTTTCACTTCTGAGAGTCCTGTAGTCTTTCCTTCTGTTCATGTATCTCAGGACTTATCTGGCAATAAAGGAAAGGGTTTATTTTATTCTGATCCACCTGTGGTGCATGATGATGTATGTGTGGATTCTACCGTGCTTGAGCAACCCAGACCCTTTCCTAGTCCTTCATCTGAGAAGGACCCTGTGATCCCCTTCCCGAGAGCACTCCACATGGGGAAGGGGAGGAAAACCAAAAATCCCAAAAAGAGACAACAGGAAGAGTTCAGTCAGCAGATGATCGACAGATTTCACATTCAGCTGACTCTTCAGGAGGCCTTGCAGCACATCCCTCTACTCCAGAGATCGCTCAGAGACAGGACCACAGTTAGGAGGAAGAGGAGGAACCACCATTCAGAGATCCATGTGCTGACCAGAGCCACATGTTTCGTGATTCAGAACCGTCTGCCGACCAAGAGGCCAGATTCAGAAGCCCCATATGTCAGATGCCATATCATAGAGCAGAGGTTTGACCGCACTCTATTAGACAGCGGTTCTTCGATCAACTTACTTCTGGTAGCCCTTCTCGACCGCTTCGAGTTGGGAACTCTACGAGAGAGCAGGACAGTCCTTCAGTTTGCTGATCGATCTGTCAAGAGGCCCAAGAGGTTGTTGAAGGACATTGTCATCACGATTCAGGGCCTGCAATTCCCCGTGGACTTCGTTGTGTTGGACATGGAGATCCCTGAGTCTGTAACCGATACCCCCATCATTCTAGGTCGCCCGTTCTTGGCCATAGCCAAGGCAGTGACCGACCATGATAGCGGGAAGGTATACTTTCGCGTCGAGGGAGAGAGTGCACAAATAGAGACGGTCGAGGACATCAGAATCAGAGATTCAGCTTGCTCAGAGACCACTTCCGATTCAGAGCAGATGACAGAGACAAGGCGAGACATCCATTAGGACTGCGATTTTGTGATTACCGATGATGAGTCAGTGTGGGCAAATCCAGACGCACAGGACATCCTCTCACTTTCAGAGACCGTTGATGCAGAGACTCCAGCAGAGGAGAGCTTGGAGAGCGCATTCCTGGTCCAGGATACTTTTCAGTCGGCAGATTCAGTTCTCGACCGCGAGACAGATTTTTTTGTGATGATTACATAGATCCTTTGGAGTCAGATTTTGATTGAAGAGTTTGATGAGCTTATACCAGATCTGACTTCTACTGAGCCTACAGCTAGGGAGGGGGTTGATGCCATGCAGAGCAGAGACAGTCCAGTTGAGCAGCCTTCTCCAGATCCAGATTGCGAGAGAGATTTCTCATTTTCCCAAGCAGATTTGGCAACATATACTCGGATTCTTCAGAAGCCAGATTTGCCAGCATCGACTTGTCCAGAGCTGAAGCCACTACCGGCGTTATTGAAGTATAGGTTCCTTGAGGGTGAGCATGAGATGTACCCAGTCATTATCTCTTTTGATTTGGCTGGAGAGCAAGAATCCCGTCTGATGGGGGTTCTTGAAAAGAACCGCAAGGTGATAGGATATAGTGTAGCAGATCTCCAGGGGATCAATCTGGCTCTGTGCTCTCACGACATCTATCTCGAGGATGAGGCAAAGCCGTCGCGTGAGTTCCAGCGGCAGCTGAACCGGAATCTTAGAGAGGTTGTCATGAAGGAGATCTCGAAGTGGTGGAGCGCCGATTTTATCTACCCCATCTCCGACTCCAAGTGAGTCAGTCCGTTACATGTGATGCCCAAGAAGACGGGCATCACTATAGTGGTTACGGAGTCTGGAGAGGAGATTGCTACCCGGGTACCAACTTCTTGGCAGGTCTGCGTGGATTACAGATGACTCAACCAGGCCACCAAGAAGGATCATTTCCCCATGCACTTTATAGATCAGATCATTGAGAGACTGGCAGGGAAGAGCCATTACTGTTTCTTGGATGGGTACTCCGGCTACAATCAGGTGGGCATTGCGCTCGAGGACCAAGACAAGACCACCTTCACATGTCCCTTCGGCACATACGCCTTCAGACGCATGACATTTGGGCTACGCAATGCCCCTGCGACTTTTCAGATACGCATGTTGTCTAACTTTTCAGACATGTTAGGGGAGTGCTTGGAGGTCTTCATGGATGATTTCTTGGTCTACGACGATGGATTCGACTCCTCTCTTGACTGCCTAGATCGAGTCCTTCAGCGATGCATTGAGGTTCGCTTGGTATTATCTTGGGAGAAGAGTCACTTCATGGTGACTCAAGGGATGGTGCTTGGCCACATCATCTCCAACAGGGTCATGGAGGTTGATCCGGCCAAGGTGGATGTCATTAGCAAACTCAATCCACCGTCCAACATGCAGCAGTTACGGTCTTTTCTGGGGCACGTCGGTTTCTACCGATGATTCATTCATGATTTCAGCAGGATTTCCTGACCGTTGACTGGTCTGCTGACGAAAGACACCGAGTTCCTTGTAGATGATAAGTGTATATCGTAATTTGAGACTCTCAAGAGCTGTGTGATAGAGGCTCCTATCCTTCAGCCACCTGACTGGTCTCTCCCATTCGAGATCATGACGGACGCCTCTGATTTTGCTGTGGGGGCCGTGCTAGGACAGAGGAGGGATGGAGTCTCATTTGCTATTCACTACGCTAGCCGTACATTGGATGCCGCGCAGAGGAACTACACAGTCACTGAGAAGGAGATGCTAGCCGTAGTTTTTGCCCTAGATAATTTCAGATCGTACATTATCGGATCTAGAGTGACCATCTTTACTAATCATACCTCCATCAGGTACTCATGGCAAAGAAGGATGCCAAAGCTAGATTGACCAGATGGATCCTTCTACTCCAGGAGTTTGACATAGAGATTAAGGATAAACCTGGAGTCAAGAATGTGGTGGCGGGTCATCTCTCCCGATTAGAGTATCTTGAGGATTTTGAGCAGATTGACCCTATTTGTGAGACCTTCCCAGATGAGGCGATCCTTGCTATCGCCTCACTCCCATGGTATGCCGATATTGTGAACTATCTTGTCGCCAAGAAAGTTCCACAAGATTGGCCCAGGCAGAAACTTGAGACCTTCCTCACGAAGGCCAAGTTTTACCATTGGGAGGACCCGTCCTTTACCATGAGGGAGGGGATAGTATCTGGCATCGGTGCATTCCTCAAGAGGAGCACCACAGCGTCCTTACTTACTGCCACAAGCTGGAGGCAGGAGGACATCACTCAGGGAGGAGAACGGCACAGAAAGTGCTCCAATCCGGCCTATGGTGGTCTACTCTCTTCAAGGACTCTGGTGAGTTTGTGAAGAGGTGTACTGACTATTAGAGGATGGGCACTTGTGGACAGCGTGATATGATGCCGATGCAGCCCATACACTTCTGTGAGGTTTTTGACGCATGGGGCATCGATTTCATGGGTCCACTCCCTAAGAGTCAGGGATTCGAGTACATTCTGTTGGTCGTAGATTATGTGAGTCGTTGGGTTGAGGCCATCCCCGCTCGAACTGCAGATGCTAGGACTGTTTGCCGATTTTTGAGGAGGAATATCATTTCACGATTCGGGGTGCCTAGAGTGTTGATATCAGACGGGGGTCTCATTTCATCAGCTACAAGGTAAAGGCCCTTGCTAGCGAGTTCAGCATAGACCATCGAGTTGCCACTCCATACCACCCTCAGACGAATGGTCTTGCTGAAGTGTCGAACAGGGAGATCAAGACTATATTGCAGAAAGTCGTCTGCCCTGACCGAAAGGATTGGTCACAGCTTTTGGACTCGATCTTATGGGCATATCAGACGTATTTCAAGACTCCTTTAGGTACATCTCCCTTTCACCTCGTTTATGGCAAGCCGTGCCATTTACCTGTTGAGCTGAGACATAGGTCACTTTGGGCAGTCACTGATATACTTTTGGATCCAGAGAGTGTAGGAGATCAAAGGAGGGTAGAGTTAGCAGCCCTGGAGGAGCTTCCTGATACCGCCTTTTCAAACAGCCTACATTATAAGGAGAGAGTGAAGGAGTGGCATGATTCTCATATCAGCCACAAGCAGTTTGAGCCAGGACAGAGAGTATGGTTGTTTGATGCTAGGCTTAAATTATTCCCAGGGAAGCTACAGAGTAGATGGAAGGGACCGTATTTGGTGAGAAAGGTACACGACAATGGGAGTATTGACATATCTGAGTTGTCTTCTTAGAGTACCTTTCGAGTGAACGGCCAGCGGCTCAAGCCATATCTAGATCATGAGCCGCGGGTCGTTGATGTTGCCCCTATTCACTTTGCGTGAGATGTGGTCTCTTGACTCACATCTATTGCATCTCACGCCTGATTATCACTGTTCTTCCGACCTGTATAGATCCAGTTGTCCATATCACTCTATTCTTTAGTCCCACATCCGTTCTCTCATCTTATGATTATGCTATACTTAGTGTGTACTTTACCCTAAGTATAAGGGGGATGTAGGACTCTCGAGTATTCTTTTGATTCTTTCTACCCCTATTTTGCTGCCTATACTTAGGGATCTTTCACCCTAAGTATAGGGGGGTAGAACCTGTACATCCTTCACTCGGATTTCCCTTTATGTACAACTTGCTATACTTAGGATTACTTGATCCTAAGTATAGGGGGAAACACCGAGTTCTCTTCATTCTATTCTTTCTTTCATCTTTGTACATAGCCATTCCTTTTCACTTCCCTATACTAAGCACGAGTTGTGTCTTCTTCATCGCTCTTGATCACTCTGAGGACATCGTTCGAGCTAAGTATAGGGGTGTGTGTATATATTTCATATATACTTTAGCCATAACTCGTACTTTGTGTGAGTGTGTTAATAAATAAAAATGGCTAAAAACCCAAAAATCCATAAAAATTAAAATTTTTTCCTTGTATATAAAATTCATCTTGCACATACTTATTCATTTATACAAATTATTTTTGTACAAATGATTGTAAAATGATTTGTGTAAAGGATTTGTAAATATTTTCTTATCAAAATCTATGTATATAGTCCAAAATTTTTGTAAAATGTTTTGAAAACAAAAAGTTTGCAAAAACCTTGTGTAAATGTTTGTAAATATTTTGCAAAACTTTGCATCCATGCATACATCCATGTTTTCAAACATTTTTCAAAAATTTTGCATGATTGTAAATATTTGTAAATTGCATATTTGTAAATAGCATCTTTGTAAATATTTGTATAGTTTTTCCTGGATTATAGTTGACATTTAAACTAGCCTGGAATTAAATTGGAAAATGGAGCTTGATTAAGATCTTAATCCACCTAACAATAAGAGGAACCTTATAGGGCTTAGGGTTAAGGCTTTTCAGGTCCATAGTGACTTAGTTCTTTGAGTCCACTAGGCTATGAGCATATGCCATCTTGATGAGACTAAGTAGAGCACTTAACAACACATGCATGACTCTCAGAGACAATGGCTTTACTTGCACCAGCACTTTTCACATAGCTCTCCATGGATGAGGTGGTGAGGAGGCAGTTTCCTTTGGCTTGGGGGTAGCATATGAGGGTAGTACTTCTAGGCGGAACCTCTCTTCTTCTTCTAGTGAAGGAAGTGCGTCTCAACTTGGTCTGGTGGTTATGAAGTCTAAAGACAGAAGCCGTGGGTTGTAATAAAGCTTCAAAAGAGGGATAGTCTACTGGCTCAAGAGGAAAAACTCCTTGTATATATGCTGCACCATGTAGATATGTTGTACAGATGCACATGAAAAAAAAGTGCAAAAAGAAAAGAACTCCAAAAAAGTGGTGGGTCGGATTGAAAATTTAATAATCCCACCGGAGTGTACATAGTCAAATAAAGCAAAAACTTATGGTATACATGTTCCATCTCATGAAGCTTGCAGCGGAAGACTTAGCTACACTGGTTAGAGCTCCCAAGGATACATGGCTACACTGGTCATGGTCCATTCTCTTCCTCCCCCTCTTGTTGAGCCGGTTGCACTTGAACTTAGAAGGGAATACCCCGCTTCTCGAGGAAAGAGTTGCTAGACCGAGGTATTAGAGTTACCAGGTTGGGGGAGGTTGTTTCTTTGTTACTTCCGAGGTGGGGAGCTACATATCACTTACACCGTACAAGGAAAGATTCATGGTCATTAGAGTTTGTGTATGTAGACTTGTTCTGATCTGATTTATTGAGGAGTCTTGTCCATAGATTGGTGGAACTTAGAGGCTGTTAAGTTTTAAGCTTAAGTCCAAATAAGGTTCCGAGACATTAATAATCCAAAGATCTGATCGAGCTCCATATTTCAATTTAATGAAGGCAAGTTTAATACTCAGCATTAATCCATGCATATTCTCCTCTTTTTCTTTTTCTTTTTCTTTTTCACTTCTTTTTCAAATAAGTGTTTGCTAAGGGACTAGCAAAGTTAAGTATAGGGGGTGATGAATACCCATTCACCACTCTTTATTCTTTTATTTTAGCTACAAAACCCTTGCAATACACATGTATATTCCTGTAAATAGAAATAATTATCATTTAGCATGCATTGTGTAAATATGAATAATTAGCATGTTTTTGTGCATAAATAAAAGAATAAAGAAACAAAAGAAAAAGAGGTAGATATTTAGAATAAATATTGAGCGACCTAATCCCAAGGGAGGGCTCAGCATGGGCCTAACCACAAAAAGAGCCCAAGTAGAGGGAGATAGGGAAGCTCTTGTGTGTATATATACCTGTGTTTATAAATAAAATATTTTCCTCTAAATAAAAATAAAAATGGGTGTATAATTATATGTATATATCTGTAAATATAAAATTAAAATAAAAATGAGAAAACTAAAAGAAAATTAAAAAGAAATTGAAATTCCTTCCTCATTGTATATACACCATGTACATAAAACCGCTCATGTATTTATTTTCCCTTATAAAAAAATAAATAAAAATTCAATAAAAATATTTTCTCATCCCATATTGCATAATGTATATAAATAAAATAAAAATCATAAAAATAAAATAAAAATAAAAATAAATAAAAATCAAAATCAAAATCACATTGTATATATACCATATATGTATATAAATAAAAGTATTTATTCAACCCTTGTAAATAATTAATAAAAATAAAATAAAAATACCATATTATTCCAAATTTTATCCTATAAATAAATAAAATATAAAATTGGAATAATTTGTATAAAAACAAATAATTAAAAATCAAAAATAAAAAATACATATGTATATACATGTATATAATAATAATGTTTTGTAAATACCTAAATTATTTTTCAAAAAAATAAATAAAAATCACTAAAAATTAATTTAAAAATAAAGAAACATTTTTCATGTTTTAACCTTTTTGAAATTCGGCCATTTACTATTTTAAAATGAATTATCTAATATTCAATAATTGGCAGCCTCCCATTGGTCCACGGGGGATTGTTGACCTCGGTCAACTCCCCCCTTGGACAACCAGCCCGCGGATCTCGCGCCCGACCCGCTTTTCTCCGAATTTTCCCTACATGATCCGAGACCCATTCGACTAAACCCTGGGTCCCATTCCTTCCTCTTGCATCCGAGATCCTCGCCGACACATCCGCCTGGGGATCTGCGCTTCATGGAACCCTGCCCGACCCTCTCTTCTCAGACCTGCAGGTGTATAAAGCTCGAGCTCCACCGCACTTTTCCAGCCATCTTTGGCGCGGCCCCTTATTCCCGTGACCTCCACCCTGGTCGTTAGAGTGACAGCTTCCGATTGGAGGTGTCGAAGAGAGGAGAGGACCACCCGCGTCACTGATTCGGTCGCGTTTCTCCGCCGTGCGTTGTCCAGAGCTGCGGCCGAGCCTCGGGCCATCGAAGACCCTCGAGGCGAAGACCAGAGCTCCAGGAGCTCATCCCCAGTCGAACCCCTTCACCAGGTAGCCCCAATTCTTTCCATAGTTCTCGAATTTTTGATTACGCCCAAATCCATCATTCACCGTCGCTCGTCGATTCCGGCCACTTCGACCATCTCTTTCATCGATCGACCCGACCGTCACACTCACGATACCCCTCTCCATCTTCTTCGCCCACTCGCCCACCTTGGATCGTCACAGAGTCAAGGCTCGACCTCCTTCGCCGTCGCCTCGCGGAGGTCATCACAGCGCCTCATCCCGCCACCCATTTCGCCTCTAACCGAGTCGAGGCAGTTTGCCCTCGACCCAGGAGTCTTCTGGTGTTGTTTTTCAGGTCGAAGAGATCTCATCTGGAGGTCCGCAGCTTGAGCCCAGGAGCTTAGCCCCGTCGTCGTCGCCGGAGCTCCTCGGAGCTCCCCGGCCTCATCGGAGAGGCGCATCAGCTGCAGAACGTCAAGGCGGAGCTATTCCGCACCTTAGCAGCAGCAGAGGAGGAGCCCAGCGCGAGTACTGGGCCGGCGAACTTCGTCGGCCACCTGTTCTTGAAGCATCCTCCATCGCCGTCAGATCGAGCTCCCTCTCCCAGTCTTGATCACTACCGTTCATTTGAGGAGCAGCCGTCACCGTCAGATCATTTGGAGGCTCGATCTGGACCGTCCGAGCCAACGAGGTTTAGCCGCAACGGACCTCCACCGTCCGATCATATACGTGGCAAGCCCCCATCCATTGGATCAGAGCCAGGGCTTCTTCGACGAGGCGCAGTGCACGACCATCGTCCGATCAGCCACGTGGAGCGCCTCCAACCCTCGGATCATAATAAGGGGTAATTTACATTTAGGCCCCCTCCTATTTTGCTTTTATTAATTAGTCATGTAATTATTTTAGTTAGATGTCTTTACTTTGTAAAAATTGCACTAAGGACCTCGTGCTTAGTTTATTTGCTATTTATACCCTTGTCTACGTGGAACACGTGCATCGACACGTGATTTTCTGGGATATTTGCATTGTATGGGCTTAAGTTTTAAGGAGTTATGGAATGAAATTTAGTTTTCATTATTTGCATCCATACCCATGTGCGTGTTTTTAATTGACATGTGCTGAATTTCTTGGACATTTTGCAATTTCCTCCTTGGATATTTAGCACCTATTGCTAATAAGTCCTTGGAAGTATTTTTATTGCATATAGGCCCCTCCGTGCCCAGTACACGTGCTTTGCACGTGAGACCTTGGAAATTTTGCACGAGGGACCCCCAGTTTCTTGACTTTGTTACATTTCAGCCCCTGGAACTTATTTTCCTTGCATTTGGGTCCCTGTGCACTGTGTGCTTGTTTTGGATTTTAATAAAATATCAAATTCAACCCAAATTTTGTGAAAATTGGACACGTGGCTCCTGCCACTGTGTAAACTTTTCTCTAATTTTTAGGTACATTTTTGAGTCGTTTTATTATTTTTAAAAATTCAAAAACCCTTGTTTTTCTGTCTGTACAGATTATAAAATCTAAAAAAAATATTAAAACTCTTTCAAAAATTCTAGAAAAATTAGGAGTTGTTAAAGGAATGTGTCTCATAATAAATATTTCAATTCTTATTATGAACCAATCAACGGAATAGAAAAACTTTTTCCTTTTCATTCCATTGTTAATTTCATTCTTGTCTTGATTCCATTCCATCATAATTCATTTCCAACCAAACAAACACGGCATAAAGAAATGAGAGGGATCTCTATGGTTTAGGAGATTTTTGGGAACATCTTGAACCTCATAGTGAATAGACACAAGTTGGCCTTTATTCCTTTTGGTCTTTGAGAAAGGTCTTTGGTCTTTTTTTCTCTTGCATTGACTCACTTGAATATATCCTTCCAGCCCTCCTTAGAGTCGAGATTTTTATACAAAACTTCATAAGCTTTTGACTTAGTTTTGCTTACAACCTTCTTTGCGTCCTTCTTCGCTATTTAGTAGTTTGTGACAGTTTTCTCTATTCTATCCTTAGACATAACTTTAAAGCATGTTCTTTTAATTTTTAGTTTCTCTTGCACCCCTTCACTCCACCACTAAGCCTCCTTTTGACATGAAGCTCCTTCCTTTGACCTTCCTAGCATCTCTTTGTCTATCTTTCGGATACACATTGTAGCTGGCTAGAAACGATGTAATTTTTAGGAGAGGAGGTTTTATGTCGAGAATGTCTTGGGGCACGCCACTACCCTTTTTCAGTTGCTGTGGATGTAATTTTTAAGTTTCACGAGTAGAGGTCGAAGATTGTAGGCAGGCTTCGAACAATATGATGATGAACCTTTCACCAACCTAAGACTGGGACTACTTTTGTCTAGAGGTGGATTTTTATTTGAGAGATATGGGTTTGGGAAGTTGGGATTTTGGAATCTTATTTAAACTGCATTTTGTACAATATATATATATATATTTGTATGAAATAAATTTTAAATTTTTTTATATTTAATTATCTACAACATTCATGTTCAAAGTTTCTTTAATTGAGTATAAAAATTGGAACTAAAAATAGGTTCCAAAATGAAAAAAAATAGGATTTTTATTAGATTTTACCCTTATCTCCCCCTACTTTATTCCTTATCGACCAATCATCGAGATGTCTGGATCTCGAGGTTTAGGACCATTAAATGTCTACGATATTTTATTCGTTTTCTTTTCTTTATTCATTAATTTGGCATTAAAAACTGTATTTTATGCACTATTTACACAATGATGCATGCATGCTAAAATGCATGAATTAAGGGTATTTGCATGCATTTACTAGGGTTTATATGGCCAAGATGATAGAATAAAGATGAAGAAATGGAGATTCATCACCTAGGTCAACTATACAGCCTACTTTGCCCCCCTCTTCTGACAAACGTTGTTTTATCTAAAACTCCAACTTAGCCGAATTTTCACGCATGATCCATCGATCGAGGAGACTCGATGCCATTATCAAAACTCTTCGCCCTTCGATGTATCATTTCTCCCACTCTTCACCTCAACCGAAGCTCCCTTCGTCCGTAATTTTGTGACCTAGCATCCCTCTTACCATGTTCTTAAATAAGCCACGGTCACCTTTTGCTTTTTGGGATCAGCCTCTAGCCACTGGAACCCTCAAGTCATTGCATGACCGGGTCGAGGATGGTGGAAGCTCCTCCTCGATTGACTTCGTGCATGAGGTGACGAACGACCTGGTCCCCACGCTCAAAGCTTGCTCTAGGGATGCCATCTCTGGTTATGGAAAAATATTAAAACAGTCTCCAATTCAATTTAACCATTGACTGCTTATATGAAATATATCAATTATATGAAAAAATAAGTCAATAGATGCTGATTCTGTTTTGTAATAAAAAATATCAAAAAGAATGTTAATTTCCAAGGGCCACTACATCGCAGCCCGAATGTAGTTCAAAATTTGCAAGGGTTCTCGCATGAGAAACACATGTGGGTAAATAAGCTAGTTCCGTTGCATCACCATCCGGATGCAGTCCAAAATTTGCAAGGTTTCTCGCATAATGGACGCATGCAAGTAAAGAGGTTAGTCTAAAAGAGATTGCAAAGGAAGTTGCAGATTAGTAGTTGGAATATTGGCACTTTAACTGAAAAATTGATGGAGATAGTGGATACGATGGAAAGAAGAAAGATTCATATACTACGTCTCCAAGAGACTAAATGGGCTGGAGAGAAAGCAAGGGATATCGAGAAGACATGCTTTAAATTTTGGTATCAAGTAAAGATAAGGGCAGAAATGGTGTTGGAGTGGTTGTTCATAAGGAATTGAAGGAATGTGTGGTTGAAGTGCAAAGATTCGGGGATCGGATTATTTTGCTAAAATTGGTGCTTGAAGAAGAAATTCTATATATTATCTCAGTTTATACATCGCAAATTGATTTATATGAACAGACTAAACATGCTTTTTGAGAGGATCTGGATAAAATTTTACAAGGAATCCCACAAAGAGTCATGATTTGCATGGATGGAGATCTTAATGGACATGTGGGAAAAGATACTTCAGGGTATGCTAGTGTTTATGGAAGACATGATTTTGGGGATAGAAATGAAGAGGGAAAAGTCATTCTGGATTTTGTAACAGCATATGATCGTTTCATAGCAAACACTTTCTTCAAGAAGAGGGAGGGGCATTTAGTTACTTATAAGAGTGGCCCAACTTGAACAAGATAGATTACTTTGCGTTGAGGAGAACAGATCGGTTGTGTTGTAAAGACTAAAGACTACAAAGTAATCCCATGAGAGAGTTTGACAACCCAACATCGCTTGTTAGTTTTGGATTTGCAAAAAAGGGCCGGTAAAAAAAAGGAGGGTTCTTAAGATTACTAGAACTAGATGGTGGAATCTTCCACTAAAGCAATCGAGCTTCTGAGAGAAGGGTTTAGAAGACTCATCTTGGGATTATACCTGAAGTGCAAATGAGATGTGGGAGGCAATAGCATCTTTTCTTTTGAGAGAATGGTGGGATAGATCTCCTTTAGAGATCATCACATAAATACAAAGACAAAATAAATGAATAAAAACATGATCTCTGTGATCATTGATGAAGTCCGTTATTAACTTAGAATCTTAAGATACACCAAACCCCGCCACCCGCAAGAACATCCTTCAAGGATCTTTAATACATTATTATAAAACAAGAATCATAAATTATTCATACTCGATTGAGTATGCAATACAAAACTTACTTAAGTATAACCCACTAGTTAGCCATCATGTCTCATTTAAAATGGAGTTGTAAAGGAATTTATTTGTAATATTATATATCTATAGTCAAAATATGTAAAATCTATGAAAAATATGAATTAAATATTTACATAAAATTTAAAAAAAGAATTGAAATAATGCTTCTTAGATAGGTATGACACATTTTATTATGCAAATGATCCAATTTCATCCCTCAAATAAGGTTGCAAGCTAAAGCAAGTAGAAGGCAAAAAGAAAAAGGGTCAAAAATATCTAACAAAATTACCCGATAACTATCCCAAATCTATTTTCTTTTAAAGAAGATCAGAAGAGTGACATCATACATAGGTTGAATGGTATAACGTGAAAGTGGATTATGTTGTCTGAAATGAGTGGCGACAACGCAAGAAAGAGGGTGGTGGTATTGTGCTAGAGGGGAACAACATTAAGCAGGAGGGGCATCATCGAAATGGATTGAGAGAGAATTATGAGTAATATTGGCGGCCAATAATGAAATGATAGAGATGGAACTGTGAGGGGAATAACTAAACATGGATTATAATTTTATGAGTTATAGTCATTCGTTATTATTTTGAAGTTAGCATTACCTTTCGAGAGATAATAAATATTGATATTAAGAGGATTTGTATTCAATATTGTTATGGAAAAAATGACATGAATGACATTAATTATGTCCTTACAAGGAATTCAAAATAGGTGCACATAGATAATATATTTATGTGTATATGTGCAAGTTTGTATATATGTATACATTTATATATGTATGTCTGTGTGTGTAGGTATGTAGATATGTATGTATGAGTATATGTGTGTATGTATGTATGTGTATAGCTATGTATCTACATACACATGCATCTTAACAGATTAACAGATTGAATCGGATTGAATTTTAGTAAAGATCTAATCCAATCCGTACTTTAACGGATTTCAAAAATTTCAATCCAATCCGATTCATTAGAATGATAAAACAAATCGAATCCAATAGCAACTGATTGGATCAGATTACAGATTTTATTCGATCTGTATGCACCCCTACCGGTGACCATTTTTAATAAAACAAAGTGATGCAAGTACGGAGGGTGCTTACAACCTAGTAAATCAATGAATTATAATTGTGGAATCATAATTATAGATTGTGTTCCGTCACTAAAGAGTCCTGACTCAAGAATACTTTGGTTTAACCATGTAAAAACATTTCACCGTAGCCTAAAGTTCTCACAAGTATATTATTTCATGAGTGCAAGCATTGTATAAAAGTGAAGACAATTCATAATTCATCTATTGAATCAGAATATATTCGTAGCGTTCATACTTCAAAATGCTTTAACGCATAAATACTTTCGAATATCAATATGAAAGTACGTAAAGTATTCATCATACTCATCAATAGACCGTCATAAGTAGCATTCACGATTGAACATTTGTCATTCAGAGCATGAGATGCATAAGAATGTGTATATTAATGAAAGGCAAATAAACACACAATTCTACATTTAATTATCACTAGGTTACGAATGGAAAATGGATAGTAAGAGCTTGAGTTCAACCAATACTATAACACACAACATTGGCCATGCAATTCTTTTTGTTGTTAGTTAAATACCTCTATATGTAATTCGATTCGAAACTAATTGCTTGGAATTTACTTGTATACAAAATAAATAGTTACAACAGTACACGTTTGGTTCACATGACTACGTGACCAATTGTACAAAGAATACATAAAGTCGAAACTAATTCCTTAGAACGTACTTTATACAAAATAAACAATTACAGTATTTCATGTTTGGGTCGAAGGATATATGATCAACTGTATAAAAGAATTGTGACTAGTTTATAAAATTTTGCTAGTTTATTACCATGCAAAATTGATATCTAAATACTACCACAGGATATACTTCGTCTCAGCGATTCCAATACCAAGCTTATAGAAACAAATAAGTTATGCTACTAATAATTTTAAACTATCGGTTCTTTTTAGTTTGTAGCTCGATTATATGAGTTAAGAGAAAAGAAAAATTGCAATTTAGCTATCTACATCCATATAATGGTTCAACATTCATTTATAATAATGTAAATGATAACCGGAGTTAGGAAAAACATTCGTTTATTGAAGTGAACTTTTACTGTAATTTTACAATTCGTGTACATATATCTTCTAGCTATATTTGCTTTTGTTTTATTGGTTCAGTCATTATATGTGTATGTATTCACATTATGCATAATGGAGAGTGTATTTACAAGAATGAGATATTATTATGTATTTATATGTATTTATTAAGGGTTTTACTAAAAATAAGAAAGGATTAAGGTAGTAAATCATGGATTCAACACTTGTGTGATTGGAGATCATTTATTAAAGTAAACATTAACTGCAACCAAGCAAATTCATGTATTCAATTGATTCTGACACATTATATATTGTTGATCAACTCCGGTTTATATTCGGATTCATAACTATCATATATAAATCATCGAATTTAATATAAGATACGATTATCATATTAAATTCTTAAAGCTACCGATTTGCTCCCTCACATGGCTCTAGATATTCATAAAAGTTCAAGTCAACGAGTCAAAAAGGCGACAGATAAGGTATCTCCTCTCTTTTATTTTAAGTTTGGAGCAAAAACACACTTAGGACTTCGTGTTGCAGTGCAAGGAACATGATTCATACCTTACTCAAGTCTTATGAACTCTCAAGAATTTCTCTCTCCCTCTCCCTCTCTCTCTCTCTCTCTCAATTCTATCTCCAATGTCTCCTCTAAATTCTACATGCAAGATCTTATTTGGTAAAAATATCATAGCACAATCAAGCACAATCCTTATCAAATGCATCAATTTCCTCATTTTAAACCCTCACACAAGAGTCAAATTAATACATATTTAGTTCTCGTGACATAAACCAATTGAAGGGGGCGATTAACTCAATACTTTATTGGACAGCCATTGTTTTGGATGCAGATTTGTTATTGCCAACTAACTGGTTCGTGGATTTCTAAGGAGATTTGATGGATCTTAAGGCTTGAATTGGAAGACAGTGAGGACATCTCAAGTATAAACCTTATGTGCATGGAAATGGTTGGCAAGTGTCGCTACCACAAAAATGCTTTTTGTCAACGTTTCGAAATGTCGGTTATGGTTGCTTCTAACGCCGGCAAATGTGTATGGCGACGTTAGAAAACGTCTAAAAGTTTTGTCGATCTAGCCTCGTCAGTATAGGTCTTTGTGGACGTTTATAGAGAATGTCGACACAACTTTATATTTAACGATGTTACCAAAACGTCAAGTAAATTGTCTATAAGTAGACGTTATCACCAACATCCACACACAATTGATATTCGTGGACGTCAATAAACATTAGCTTAAGCTTTGTTGGTAGACGTTTTAAGCCACATTTTATGGTCATTAATAAATGACGTCGATATATGCTTGTTTGAGGGCATATGAATGCCAACTAATTGATTACCCCAATGCCTATGTTCAACCTAATATTTTTTAATCGAAAGATGGATTGCTTACATTCTCCATCTCTCTAGACATCCACGATCACAAACAAGTACATTGCATAAGAGAACTGCATACTCCATACATTCTAAAAATATTTTTCAAAATGCAAACATTGTTAAACTCTAAAAAATTCAAAAAATTTTTGAACTTGAAGTAGAGCTTATAAAGAGCAAAAATACATCGACAATACATTCTGAAAAAATTCTTGGTAAAAGAGTGGCTTCATTCACAAATCCTCCTCTGTTTCTGCATCGGGATCGACACCTCCATCTTGGCATACACATCTTGACCTCACCTGATAAGTATATGTATCTAGTAAGGAGAAGGAGGTAGCAAAGTAAGGAGACCTGTCAAAATTTAACAAAAAAAATCAGTTAGCAAATATAAACATATTTATTAGTTGACTACCATAAAATGTTGGTTAAGAAGGTGATGAATACCCATTCATCACTCTTTATTCTATTATTTTAGCTACAAAAACCTTTGCAAATACATGTAGATATGTGTAAATACAAATAATTACCAAAAGCATGCATTGTGTAAAAACCTATAATTAGCATGTTTTTGTGCAAAAATAAAAAGAATAAAGAGCAAAAAGAAAAAGAGGGAAATATTTAGAATAAATATTGAGCAACCTAACCCAAGGGAGGGCTCAGCATGGGCCTGACCGCATAAAAAAACCAAGTAGAGAGAGATAGGGGCTCACATATGTATATATTTGCAAATAAATAAAACTTTATATTTTCCTCACCCAAAAATATGTTTGTCCATATTGTGTATATTTAGAAACTATTAAAAATAAAATAAAAAAATAAAAATAAAAATAAAAAAATTCAAAAATACCCTTCTTCCCATGTGCATAGACCATCACCTTTGTATTTATTTAACCTTATAAATAAATAAAAATACTTTCTAAACTTTTTGTAAATATTCTATGTTACATATTGTAAATATATAAAATAACAAGAAACAAAACAAAAATCAAATAAAAATTACAAAATTGAAAATACAAAAATACATTGTATAAATACCATGTATATAAATGTATTCAACCATTTATTTCACCCTTGTATATAAGTGATATAAATAAAATAAAAATATTCTTTTATTCCTCATTTTATCTTGTAAATAAATAAAATACAAAACGAGCATAAAAATACATAAGAATAACAAATAAAAAAATCAAAAATAAAAACTCCATATAGTGTACATATACCTATATATATAGCTACCCTATTTTTATTTCCAAAAATTAAATAAAAATCACCAAAAAATAGAAAAAAATAAAAGAAAAATATTTCATGTTTTGAGTTTTCTTTAATTCGGCCTATTTCTGCCTTAAAATAAATAAACAAAAATTGCATCCACGTGGCAGCGTCTGACTGGTCCACGGGGGAATGTTGACCCCGGTCAACTCCCCCGCGGACTCCTTCCTTTTCTGGAAGATGCGTGCCGCGCCTCCTTCTCCGATTTTCCCACGCGTCTCCAGGCTGTCTCCCATGCATATCCCATGCCCGGATTCTTCGCCGTTCATCCCTCTCCCTCGCCGGATCTTTCGCCATGTAATCAACGCTTTCCATCGCCGTCGAGCCTCAACCCTAAACGCCCCTGTCACCTTATATATTCTTCCCTCCGCCGCCTCCGCGCCCCATCTTTGGATCGCCATCCTTATTCCCGTGACCTCCAGAGCGAAGCCCGAGGTGACAGCTCGCGTTTGCCCCTGTTGCAGTGAGGTGAGGGTGTCCCGACCATCGATCCGGCGTGTTTCGCCGTCCTTGCTCCGCCGCCGGCGTAGAGCATCGAGCTTCAGGCCTTGACGCCCTTCGAAGCTACGACCAGGAGCAAGCTGAGCTCCACCACAGTCTACTGCAGCCACCAGGTAACCGATTAGACCTTCCATTTAGTGTAATTTTAGATTACGCCCAATTCATATCTCCGACGCATTTCTCCGATTCCGGCCATTTCGCGTAACATCTCGATCCTCCGACCCGACCATCACCTCCGCCAATCCCTCACGCACCTTCTACGCCCTTTCACTCAACCCAGATCGCACAGGATCTGGGAATCGAGCTCCACCGTCCTCCGCTCGCCGGAGCTCGTTCGCCTCACAGCACCGACCACCTTCACCCAGCCTTCTTGGGTCGAGGCATTTTGCCCTCGACCCGCGAAGCTTCTTGTCCACTTTGCAGGTCCAAAGGAGGTGTCTGAGCCTCCAGTCCATTCAAGACCAGAGCTTCGCGCCGCCAGGCCTCGCCGGAGCCCCTCCAGGGCTCGGTTGGGCCATCGGCCATCACCATCAGCTGCGGGAAGTCACCAGGAACGTGTTCCGATCAGCAGCAGCAGCTGAGGAGGACCGGAGTCCACGCACGAGGCCGGCGAAGTTCGCCGGCCATCAGTTCCTCCACCATCCTCCAGAGCCGTCCGATGAAGACCTCGCTCCAGTTCTAATCCTGAGCGTCCATCCTTGAAGGAGCAGCAGCCATCGATCTATCTGAGGAGACATCTGGACCGTTGTAGCCGAGGAGAGAGGACCAGGAGCCCAGCATCGTCAGATCTTCCACGTGGACCTCTCCCAGCCGTTGATCGAGCCGAAGGGACGAAGAGAGAAGAGGCGCAGCACATCCGGACCGTCCAGCCTACACGTGGCGCCTATCCGACCGTCGGCTAATAAAGGGGTAAATATCGTAGGGCCCCCTCGTAGTTTGTCATTTCCTTTTTAGTCCTGTAATTGTTTTTAAAACTTTATTTACGTAGGGTAAATTGCAGTATGGACCTTGTGCTTTATTTTAATTGCATGTATGCCCCTGTGTGTGTGTGACCACGTGCGTCGTCACGTGTGTATCTGGGCTTTTTGCATAATCAATCCTGTAGTTCTGGAGTGTTAATGAATGCATGAATCTTTTTGTATAATTGCAAATATACCCCTGTGAACACTTTATATTCGCATGTGCGTTTTATTTTGGGATATTTGCATATAAGCCCCTGGACTTTTGATATGAGTTATCAATAGGTCCTTGGAACTTATTTTTATTACATTTAGGTCCTTGAGTGCCCCAGGCACGTGCTTGGCACGTGACTTCTTGGGTATTTTGCACCAGGACCCCAGAACTTTTGGGTATTTGCACATAGGTCCCTGTGCACAGTGCCCCCTTGTTATTTTTGAATAAAATATCAAACGACCTCCAAATCCAATGAGATTTTGACACATGGCTCCTGCCATGGTGTAGGAATTTCTATGATTTTTGGGGACATTTTTGATTTCATTTATTATTTTTAAAAATTCAAAAACACATATTTTTGCCACTGTTTGACTTTAAAAATACCAAAAAATATAAAAACTCCACCAAAAATTCTAAAAAAATTTGGTTACTGTTTCTTGCTTGTTGCTTGATTTTCTAGCCAATTTTGGCTACTTTTCATCACTTAAAAACCCTAAAAAGTGAAAAACCCCTAAAAACTCATAAAAATTATAATAAATAAACTAAAAATCCAAAAACAATAATTAGGGTGCCTAAATTTTCCTTGTTCTTCATAGTTTATAGGAAAATTACCTCTAGGGCTCTTTGAGATCCAAGAGTATTTTATTTTTGGGTCTTAAGCCTTGCTGGACAGTACCCTCTGTTTTTCGCATTGTTTGATTTTTAATAAATAATTAACCCATTAGAAAAATTCCAAAAATTCACCAAAAACAGTAAAAAACATTTAAAACATAAAAACCATTTTTCCTTAATTTTTGCATTATTTTTGGAGTGTTTTATAAATTGTTGAAGTTGCCTTGCATTCATTTTATTTCATTTTCTCATCATTTAAAAAATCTAAAAAAAATTATAAAAACAAATAAAAACCATTAAAAAAGATTCCCTTGGATTTCTGACTATATCGTAGGCCGCAAGGCCAATCTGTGCTCCTTGTGTTCGACCCTGGGAGCTATACCAGGTTAATCCAATAGCTAGATCGCTCTATTTTGTGCTTGCTTGTTTTTATCTGATTTGAGTGATTGATTATTTTTCTTGATTGACGCATTCGAGTGACTGAGGTCGCAACGACCTCATTTTATACCTTTACCTCAGTTGTTCGGGATTTCGCGTCGTCAGAAGGTAACGATGGTGTTCTGTCAGATAACGGATAATTCTTAAAGTATGCCATCACTCCAGCAGACTTGATTGTGAAATTCTTCTTTTCTCTTCTCATCAACGACCTTTAATTTTGAATCGATCTCATGTTGCATTTCATTCTCTAAGTTCTCGGAGAAGATCGTGGCGTATTTCTTGACGAATTTCTTCCTTTTTTTCTCATTCTCAACCTCCATTTTTCTTGAAGCTCTACCAATTTACGACCAATTTCAATCTCTAAAGTAGACGTTGATCTACGACAACCTCTTCCTTCGGGTACATGTCCATATCCCCTACCAATGAGAAATCTAATCGTCCTTCATTGCCCAATATGACATTAACTATTTGAGCATCGGTAATGCACCTTCCTTCTATGTCAGCTTCAATACACATGTCTTTCATTCTAATCTGTAATATAACATATTCTTACTTATAAAAGTAAAGTACCTATCACGTAAAAGAAGATAACATTAAAAAATCACCAATACAACTTACATATGACTGCCTTGCTTCAGATGTTGACCAATATCTATGTTGTCCTGTAAGAGGATCTAGTGGTGCCATTCCTTGCTTATCGACGTCGAACTTGGTCCTTGCGAATAATAATATCTCCCCACATGATTGAACCTAAAGTTCATTATGAGACTAGTGCAAGTAGAACAAGTTCTAATAAGTTAAACTAAAAATCTAAAGTAAATAGAATATAATTGGATTCGCTCTCACAATCTCATTCTTCATGAAAGCTTATGACTTAGAACCAGTAGTTGAGAGGTTTTTGACATGTGTAAAACATGTATCCCTATTCCTTTGACATTTCTCCTGAAATAAATGTAATTAATAAAATGACATTACAAAAACAAATATTCTTATTAAGTATACCTTACTTGATGTTTCAGTTGCTTCCATATTTCAACCATGACAACCAACGCTCTATTGACGCATTTGATGGCCTCGCTGCATCTCCAACTTCCTCTCATTCCTTCTTCAATTTATGATGATGCACTTTAAGATGTTTTGCTAAACGACGATTCACCATTTCCTTAACCCTCACATCAGAATCAAACCCGACGATATCAATGAAGTTCTATGAAAAAGTATTTATCAGCCAACAATCCATTATGAAATTTTAGAGAATCATGTTTATACCTTGATTCTTTCATGTGCGGACCAGAGATCTACATATGTTAGGCATCTAAAATCGGCTACTAGTGGAACAACTTCCCTCGCAGACATGCCACAAATCAATTGTAAAGCACTCGTTTTATTGGCATCTAGCAGTCTTCCTTCATCTAAGTCAATTGTTACAATAGGTCTATGCCCAGTTACTATTGCATGCTTGGCCAATGTTATGCCTCTTGACTTTCCTCTACGACACAATGTATTGAATTTGGCATAGATAGATAAAGAGTTAATTCAAATAATACAATTTTAATAATGAAATAATTACCTACTTTTGTGGAAGTAGAGGATATTTTATGCAGGTCAAATGGAGCACTACTTTGCGTATGTCCCAGTCTGGCATGTGATTGTGGACTCTGGTGTGCAGTCGGTTGCAAGCGACTATTCTGATTCCCATGTATGGTAGGATGATTCTCGAATACTAGTGGAGGTGTTTGTTGTAAGTCCAGTGGATCACTACTTTGTGTTTTTCTCGGTATAGCACGTGATTGTGGACTCAGAATTGCAGTAGATTGCAAGCGGTTGCTTTGGTTCTCGTATGTGATATGATGATGCTCATGTACTTGTGGAGGTATTGGTTGTAAGTTCAACAGAGAACTACTTCGTGTCTGTCTTGACATGACCTTTGATTGTTGACTCTGAAGTGCAATCGGTTGCAAATAATTGCTTTAGTCCTCGTATGTGGGAGGATAATGCTCGGATACTTGTGGAGTTATTGGTTGTGATTCCAGCGGAGTACTACATTTTGTTTGTCTTGGTATAACATGTGGTTTTGAACTCAAAAGCGTGGTCGGTTGCAAGTGGCTGCTCCGATTTCTATGTGTGGGAGGATGATGCTCAAATACTTGTGGAGGTGTCGATTGTGCATGAAGCTGGCCTCGATGTTTCTTGTAAACTCCTAAACCAGGTTGACTGCTTTGATCATCCACTTTCCTCTTATTCTTTCCAAATGTGAATGGTCCAACCATACAAATTATAAACCAGATGACCTGCACAAAATGATTGTACAACTTCTTTGCATTAGGAATAAGAAAAGTTCGATAAGGAAGTGCGAACTCCAACTAAAAAAGTTGAAAATAGGTATTGGAAGGTGGAACCATTAAAAAATGTACATATTCTCATGATATGCCAAGCATGCCTTCTAGATCGATTTCCAGAGTGGTAGAGTACTCAAAATACAGGTACTAAGAGCTTCGAATTGGCACTATAAATTCTTGTAGCTCACAATAGCCCAACAACTTTCAATAGACATTCCCAATTACCTTTTTGAGTTATGTGCAAAATATATACTTTATATCATTTTGTTCCATGAGAAACTACTACTTTGAAATACGCATACATAAACAGAGAGGTGGAGAATTGAAGTAATGATCAAGTCTCCCCTTATCTAAACAGAGAGGTCACTTCAAATTGAACTTGCAGAAATGCTCTAGTGGTTTTCGAACTTCACCGTTTATCTGATTTTTCTAGAGACACGAAACTAATTGCATGTCAAAATATTTATACAAATGTATATATAAAATTTCTAATTAGGTTGGTATTTTTTGTGCTTGAAAATAATAAATCAGATGACATGTTTACATCATTTATGGCATGATTATCCATTCCTACTGTGAACAAATTCCATAAGATGGATACGGGAGTTGTCTTTGAAAATATCTAACGGTGTAAAAAAGTAAGACCATGGGAGGGCATAGGTTATCTCAGAGATCAAAAATCACATTTCAATAAACAATTTCCCAATATTTGGTTCTTTGAACTTTATTGAAACTGGAATGAGAACTCTAGATTTTCTGTTCTATAGGTTTTTTCTGCCATGGCTACAATGGATACTAATCACTGCATAATATCCAGTACGATAGGTGTGTAATCAACATAACAAAATTACTTGATTGGAAACCATCGGTTAAGTCTTCCATCATACAAAATTGGAAGGATAGTATATGCAAAAAAACATGATTCCGTATAATATGTATAATTGAAAATGAAAACACCATCATACATTAGAATCAAAACTTACAGTAATTTTATGTAGATTATAAGCTAAAGAAAACCCTACAAAAAGCATACCCGTACACAACAAACCCAAGAACATAGTATCGTCTTCGATCTTACCTCTCACGTCCTGCAAACTTGCCATCAAATGCCATTCACGAAGAAGCTCACTATTGATAAAGGGAAGTTGATGGGACTATCAGAGAAAAAGGTTCCGGAAGAAATTGAAGGGTATTGGATTATCCTTAAGCGCATCACGGAAGCGTATCGACGTATCGGATACGATGAAGAACGACTAGTCGTACTAGTTGTTCGGTGTAGCGGAATTTAAAATTTTCATATGATGAAACCACATGATCCAAGAACAATTCTTGAATTTTTTCATATATAACCACAATAAGTATAAGAAATACCTCTTGAAGCGTGGTTGATCGAGTCTCTAAAGAAAGAGACCTCCTGTCTCAAGTCCGATCATCGATGAGACCGCTTGCGAGCGCGGGGATGAACCGTGTTGTCCTCGCAATCCAAGAAGATGATCCAAGCGTGGTTGCTCCTGATCTCGTCGCACGAGATCGAACGTCTCCTTCGTGAGTGTAGCACTCCAAGAAGATGGAGAACCGAAGAACGTTGAAGAAGCGGTGTGGTGGTGAGAGCGTCGACGAATGTCTCCTCTAGGGTATGGTGGACGGCCACCAAAATTAGAGGGAGAGAGGGCTGTCGTGTATGAAGAAGAGAGAGAGAGAGAGAGAGAGAGAGCTCCAAAATTGCATGTAAATAGAGAGCATGGTATGCCTCTCTATTTATAGGGTTTTGGGATCCAAGGATCTCAATCCATAGGACATATAAAATCAATGGGTGAGATTGATTTATGTCAATCTAACGGTCAAGATTGTTGTTGTAAAAAACAACAAATTTTGGATTAAAATATATTTGACAAAATCAAATATAAATTAGTCCTAAATCAACCCAATAAATAAGGAGAGAATGTACATGGAGATTTCATCTCCATGCACCTTCCATGTGGATGGCCACCCATTCCTATTAGGAATAGGGTGTCGTCCACTATTTCCATGGGGAGAGCAATCTCATGATAATTCATGAGATTGCATAATCCTATAGAAATCTCTCTTTATTTATTTGCAACAAATTTTGTTGGGTTTTATTCTTCAAAAATAACTCACAATTATATTTGAGAATATTGCAATCATGCCATGGGATAATTGTGAATCATATTCACAACCCAAAACAACATATAATTTACATTGTCAATTAATTACACAATGTGTATCCAATACACATAATAATTAATCAACACATATAAATTATAATTAGCTCTCTCTATTACATTATAAATCACATTTATAATATATTATGAATAATTGGATATTTCTATCCACATTATTCTTATCCATAATAATTAAATCACATTTAATTATATTGGATAATTTCTTCATATATCAATATGATTAAATCACATTTAATCATCATTTCTTCACTGCTTAGATTTATGTATTCTCGAACCCTTCAAGAATAATGCGGTTTCTCCGCAGATACTTGGAGATAAGGACAGGACGATTGTATTGTTCCACGTATAGTGACTTGGATATTGAGATCATATCTCAGATCCAGATCGCGGGCCTCCCATAGATGATTGATTAAATCAAGACTGCAAATCTAATCTTCTCATTGCATCTAAATCATATTCAGATCAATGTCCAACATTTGGACTAAGATCAGATTACTTCTCTACCGAGAGGAGTCACTAAAATCCAGACCCGCTTCATCACTCCCTAGGAATGGAAGCATCATGGTTATACAATCGTTTATGATCACATCACCCTCAGGTATTCCCAATACCTGTACATCCTGCATACTGGAAGACCCAGAATATATTCTAAATATGTATATATATATTATAATTAATATTTCTTATTTAAAAATACAAAAATAAAATAATAATAATAATAATGAATATTTTATTGGGGCATATTGTACAATAGGGGTTCAAAAACGTAACTTTCACACCTTAACTCCAAATTAAATAAAACTACTTTCATTAAATAGATTATTAAAAATTATATAGCTAAAGATGATTTCGATATATTTTTAATTTTTATTTAGGATATATGTTTCTAAGAAATTTGGATTTTGCCTTTTTATTTTGAGTATAACTCGTACATGTATATTATATTTGTGTAAACTCAATTTTATTTTTTTTCTATATTTTTATTATCTACAACTTTCACGTACAAAGTTTCGTTGTTTGAGGTATAAAACATAGAAAATAAAATAGGTCCCCAAAATGCAATCTTGATGAATAAATGAATGTGATTTTTATGGAATATTTGACCCTTGTCTTTCCCTACTTTATTTCTTGTCGACCCAGTCATCAAGATGTCTAGGTCCAGGGTTTAGGGTCATAAAATGCCTTTCACATTTTATTCTTTTTCTTTTTTTTATTCTATAGTTTTGGCATTAAAAATAGTATTTTATACACAGAAATGGAATAAAAAATGAATGTTAATTTGTACAAAATAATGCTATTTACATGCATTAGGTAGGGTTTATAAGGCCAAAATGATAGAATAAAGGTGATGAAATAGAATCATCAGATAGTTTATAGGTACACAAACTATGGAATATTATTCATGGTTAATATTCATTGTCATAATAAAAATGACCTATGACAGCTACTAATTTCATATTCATTATCATAGTTTTTATACTTAAATGTATACTAAGAAATATTACTCAACACTTGATTCATTCATAACGAATATCGTATTTGTTACTGTATTGCCGGTATTGAATTATATAACAACACTTGTTATTGACCTTTAACTCCAATAGTTTGCCAAATTAACAAGTGTTCTTAACGAAAATGTCAACAAGTAATCGTTGTTATACAAAAAATATATAGACACATATGAATTTTTATTTCTAATTACAAGATCAAAAGATAATTTTATAACAAATAATATTTTTTGAAGATTTGGAGAAGTTATTCATTGTCATATGTCAAATTTATTTTAGTATCTTACTGGATGACGTTAATATAAATCCAAATAGAGATTTTTTTCCATGATCAGGTTAGCAACTTTGTGGATGATTTGCTTGATATTGATGTTTACGATTGAGATATAAAGTGATTTATAAGTAAACACTGGTTGCCATTTGAGAACACATCTAAGAATCTGTTTGATAGGAACTTTCAACCATCCTATCAAAAATGAAAGACACCTACATAGTGCATGCATTTGAGCGGATCATCTATTGTACATTTGCTATACAAGCAGAGTCGCTCAATCATAATCAAGCGGTGAACATAAAATCCAAGTTTTGGTGGTTTTTTGTGAGTGTACCACACCATCATGATGAAGTGACTCTGCTTTGGACGGCAGATTTTGTTGTACAACAGAAGATATGCTCTAGTGCATGCACGACTAAATCGAATATAGATTATGAACACTCGAGAAAATAGACATTTAATGATATATCAATCTTTTTTTGAAAGAAAAAAGAGCATCCACTAGGTGTGTGCTCAAAAACTTCGCCTTCTATTCACCAAAATATATCAATCTTACTAATAACTATACCAATGTTTATTTTTTAAGAAGGGAAGAAAATTAAAATTGCACTGGTAATTTATATTAAAAAAACGTGATGAAAACAATCACTGGGGGCTTGAACATCAGCCTTGCGAAGAGCAGTTGGTAGCATGCAATCTTGTTTTGAGAGGCCGAGACTTGAGCGTGGGATTCCTCTCGAAGAAATTGAAAGGCCGGAGCTCGATGCTGCCGCCCAACGTCGGCATCACCGGGTAGTCTTCCTGTATGGGTATGTGATGGAACCCTAATGTATACCACAGGACTATATCCGTGTTGTTGACGCTTCGGTCCCTGTATAAAATTGCATACAAGATCTGAGAATTGCTACTACTAACACCCATTACTATTGTCATAATAACCAGCTCATTACCTCTTGCTCCACATCGCCAAGTTATCATCTCCATGGCTCTGGTCAACGTAGAACCCCGCAGCCCACGTATCCCTCTCGTCGTAGGGCGTGACCCACAGCTCCTTCTTCGTGTATGCTGCCCGAATTTGCGGATAATCGTCTGCGCTCAGTAGGGAGACCCCATTAGGTCCCCCCGCCACCCTGTACCCTACATGGTTCCCCAGCCTCGTCCTCTTCCTAGAGTTTACTATAACAACCGCGTCCGGACCTCCGTCGAGCTTCATCCTCGCATCCGCCTCTGTAGTTGCCGTCTCGAACACTGCTGTCCAATAGCTCTTCCTCGGAGTGGATTTATGTGCTCCCTCGACGGTCTTCGTCTGGAGCTTCGCTGTCATGAGGGAGTTGTGCTGGTCATCGACGTCGAGGTCGAGGTAGTAGGTCAGGAAGTGGTCGTGGAAGACGCCAATGGTGTTCTCGGAGACGAGGGTTCCGAATGGGTCTTGCTTGATCTGGCTGGTGTGGGTGTAGGGGGATCCCTTCACTTCAAGGAGACCGGACAGACCTACCTATTATAATAAGAAGGAAGCATGCATGCACGTACTTCATATTAGACAAAAACAATTGCACTTCTAACAAGCAATAAATAGGACGTAAGAAGGGATAAAGAGAGTGACCGAGATCCTGATGGTGCCGGCAGGTTTGAACTCCCAGTCCATGACGTAGTCGTAATTTCCGACGGTGGCTACCATCCGCACGACGAGGCTCATCTCCGGCCTTACTTCTTTTTCCTGCGTTATCGTCACAAATTCTCATAATAATTATCGTATAATCTTATTATTGTAGAGAAGTTTATAAGTTGGTTCTTTTCCAATCTTATAGTAGATTTTATATTTTAATATATTCGACTCATGAATGGATGCTCACCAAATTCACCCCCCTCAGTTCAGTGTGTCTCCATGCTACATCCCCACTGTATCTCTCGAATACGCATATGATATTTTCAGCTGGGAGTATGGAGCCGTCGGCAACCACATAATAGCCGTCCATGAAAGACGCACCGGCTGGGCAGTCCTTCTCTGGATCAAGCGACAACGCTGATGAGCCGACACCGTATTCACCAGCATCAAAGAAAGTTCTGAAGTACCATCCCGGTGATGGGTCCATATAGGGCACGAAGAGCTCGGAGACATGCCCTCGATGGAGGATGGTCCGACGACGGCCTTCGTCCACGTCGTAAAAGGTTGCGACGGAGATGACGATGCCGGCTCGCGGGTTGTAAGAGAGATGGAATTGCCAGTTGAGCCAACTGCAATTTTCACATTGATGATGTTAATTGATAGAAAGGAAATTTGTCTTTCACTGGAGAAAATGATCGTGCCATATGTTGTCGGCGATACTAATACCTAGAGACTGTAAAAACTTTTTGGACATTAATTTCGAAATCCAAGCTTATTGAATCTAGATTCCGTTGAAACTTAAATTTCATTTTTTTAAAAAAATCCTAACTTTAATTATTAAGATAAAATAACAAATAAATTCAGAATTGAACGGAATTAGAGAGTATGTAGAGTATTGATATAAGATTCAATTGATAAGATTGGATTTTAGATTAGACTCACATGTTGTGGGTGAAACCAATCATGATAATGGATGAAAACCGGATGTGAGAACTTGCTGAAGTTGAATTAAATGGACTACGTCAACAATCACCAAAAATGCTAAGACTAAATTGTTAAAGGGTAAATTAAATAAAAGAGACGGACCTTTACATGGATTTTCAATTTAGGGACTAATTTTTATTTTGTAACAAATAAGGGACCAAACTTTAACTTAGCATTCCAGTCCCCGACACCGTCAACATGCACCTCAATCCATAATTTTACTTGACGAAATTACCCACTCATATGCGAGTGCGGGGGTGGGGGAGGCGCCACCTCGTCCCTACCTCCTCCACCTCGTCCACAACCACCCCCTCCCCTCTTCCTCCCCATCGACCACCTCCTCCTCCTTGTCAACCACCATGTCCTCCTCGCCGACACCCCGTCGCCGCCGAGGCAGTCCCTGTCGAGCCCCATCCCCAGACCAGGCCTTCCCCGCCCACCTCCTCCAGCCCAGATCGGAGCTTCCCTACCTCCTGCCAACCCTCTTCCATCCCACGCCGGACCTTACACCATCGAGCCCCCCTCCACGTCGAGACCTCCCTCCGTCGAGCCTGACTCCCCCCCGCCCTTCGAGCCTGCTCCCGTAGAGCATAGTCCCTCGCTGCCTCACGCAATCCAGCATAGTCCTCTCACTGCCTGATGTAGAGCCCTCCTCCCCCAACCTCCAGCCCACCACCTCACGTGAAGCATCCTCGACCTCCAGCCCCACCGCATCACGCAGAGCCATCCCCCCTCCCGTCGCCTCACGCAAAGCTCCCCACCCCCTCGGCCTTCCTGCCTCCCCCCATTCGAGCCAGCTCCCCCACCCAAAGAGAACCTTACCGCTGGTATCAAAAGGACCGTACTCCACGAAACCCCTCCTGCAAAAAGAAGGCGAGTTTTTTCTCCAAAGAGGCAGAATACGGCGTTGAGAAGCGAGAGAGAGAGAGAGAGAGAGAGAGAGAGGGGCTACGGAGGAGCAGATCGGAGTAGCCGTGAGAATGCGAATGGCGAGCAGATGGAGGGAAGTGGGAGCCAATTGTGCACGCACGGAGCGAGGGAGGGAGAGGGATTCGGGAGGGAAAAGAGAAGGGTATATCCGTCCATATACATCGCAAATCGAGTCACTCATTAACGTCGTTGGGGCCTCCTCCGTTAAATCAAAGATGAGTCCTCTATTTGTTACAAAATAAAAATTAATCTCTAAATTGGGAATCCATGTAAAGGTTAGTCTTTTTTTGTAATTTACCCATTGTTAAACGGCAATACTCACTTTTACAGTACCGTCTCTAACTTTGTAAGAAGTTTGTGACTAATCTCCACTAGAAGATAGACGTATGCATATATGACCAATATTTCGACGTCATGAATACTCTAACAACATGAGAACACTGCTGGCGAGTTAGGTGCAGCCATGATTCATCAGAAAAGAAAGGGCAGGCACCAACTACGGGCACTAATTGCTTGGGCCACTTGATGGAAAAGAAATACATGTGAGATGGACTTTCATGTGATGTGCCAAAAGGTATAGTTGATATCCTAATAACTCCCACCCAGAATTTGGTGCTGGAGTTAATGTTCTTAAAGCCATGTTGAGCTAATCCACTCCCACCCGCGGGCTGTTTTTCTTTCAGCTGGATGCCAATTCTGCATCATTCACTATTATTATTATTATTATTATTTCACTTGGGACCGCGGATAATTAATAATATCTTGCTATTCTCGTAGTGAGGCTGGAGAATGCACTGGAGCGGACGTTTCTATACTCGAACGAAAATTTATGGCTACAAAAAAGGAGTAGAAGTAAATGCTCATACAGTCACTGATAGTTTAGTTTATGGAAAGATCCTTCTACTTTCATTTATTACACTTAACACTAGCTTCCCTCCGCAACTTGAAATAAAAAAAAGCATGCTTCAATCCTGCAGCAGGAAATCATTCTTAAATTTGACCCTCTGCGTTTCTCCCGAAGGTTGCAGAGAAAGTACATATTTGGACGTGCAGACTTTGCCTTCGAGTTGGTTTTGTCTCCAAGCTCTGCCACGTTTATTCAAATTGGGAGAGGGCAAAATTTTTCCCAAAATAGGAACGGCACAAAAATATTTTTCAGAATTGACATATATCCACTAACTTTTTGTCTTGATGCGGCAAATTATTTGTGGTATCACATGGATGGACGGAGGAAATCGGGGTGTAAGTTTTTATCGTTCATTAGCACGAGAAACGGTTTGCTAAGTACGACACATCAAACCGCAAACAGTTTACCGATACATACTCATTCTAACAAATATTTTAGGCCGTACCCATTATGAGAAATATTTTACAAGAGTTATACCCTATTGGAGAATAACTCCTCAGATCTATGTTAATCCAAGGAAGATGTCCACTGTAAATAAAATATATCCCTCCTAACACACTAGAATTAAGGAAGGCATTACTAGTGAAATTGTTGTATTAGGACCTGAGGATGTTCAAATAATCTAACTGGCAAATTTTAGAACATATTGTCCTACGAGTCATGCATTGGCGTGGATCCTCTGCTATACAATAGAGGTGTTGTAACTACCAGTCATGCATTGGAGGGATATGCAAGGAAAGATCTACCAAAAGAGAGAGTAGAGGTATTGTAATTATTAAAAACAAATTTTGTGATTTTGATTTTTAAATCTAACTTTATGTATTACATCTTTTACTAATGTTCCACATGTCCTCCAAACTTCACTTAAGTATGAAGGAATTACTATTTTATCTTAATGCTCAAATATGCAATTTTTTAAAATGAGATTTAAGTTTTTTAAATGTTGATCAAATCTTTGATCATTAAGATAAAATAGCGAATATCTTTGGATTTGAGTGAAATTTAGAAGATATATGGAATATTACTGGACAATCTAATCCATGAAGTTGGATTTTAAAAATCAAAATAAAATTTCTGTTTTTATAATTACAGCACATCTGCTATAACCTGTCCTGCACCCATCTGCTACGGCAAGAGTCCACCGTCCAGACCTTTAATACACCAACCGTGTTTGCGGACTTTCCTTTAAGATGATTAATTATTGTAATATCTACTCTTTTCGAACCCCCACGCTCAGATATTGAAATAAAAATCCCACATACTTTCGTTTCATTCAAATTACAACATCGGGGGTATATGTCGAGAGATATATGCATGGGATGATTCAAACTTTGAAACATAATGTGATTGAATTCTGGAATATTAGATCAAATATAATCCTAGTAATAGATCTACCCCCGGACGAACTCCAGCTTCTCAAGGATATGATGATGCTTTATTGTCATATTCGTATCACATGGCCACTAATTATTGCAATGGACCCCATTAAACACGTCATTTCAAACTACTACACCAAATAGAAGAACTCTCATATTTACATTTACCTGATTTCATAGCCATCGGCGGTGAAGCCGGTGCCGTCTGGCTGCGTCACCATCCCGCCACTACGTCTCTCCGGCCCGAATGGCGCCCGAATCGCGGCAGCCCGATAATCCGTTCCCACCCCAGTTGGTACTGGCTCCATGGATACATCCTCGTAGTTCAAAATTCTCATGGCATCGAGGTCTGCTGTCGCCGTAATTCCTTCGATTGGCCGATAAAACGCGCTCGCCACGTCCTTCGCGTACCAGCATACTAGCTTAATTATCCTCCTTTTCTCTTCCTCCCCAAACCATCCTGCCCCGAATGGCCCGCACGCAACGTAGTCTTTGTCTAGCCCCCTCTTCTTGATAGATTCGAGAAGAGGTGGGTAGTCGACTAGTAGGTTGGCGACGTTATAGTCATTGTACGAGAAGGCGGGGTAGCCTTCCCCTGTATGCAACCGGTGCTGGATTATGGACTTGTGGGTGACATCAATTGTGACTTCAATTGTTTGGTTGCGGGAGCGGACGATAGCGAGGGCTCGACGGGGGAGGGCAGTGTGGGGTTTGGAGATCCAGGAGAGGAGGGCGGGCTTGTCGGGTGGGTCGAGCCCGACGTAGTGGAAAGTGGGAGGAGAGGAAGAGAAGAGCGAGGAGGACTTGACGATGGCTTGGACATCGGTGAGCTCGGCTAGAGATAGCTGGTCCAGAGGATGGGATGTGGCTGTGGCGATGAGGAGGAGGAAGAAGATGAATTTGACAGTAGAAACTGACATTGTCCTAGCTAGGGGAGTTTGGAGGATAAGTAGCTTGGCAGAACTCTGTATTTATAGTTGAGAGGAATTTAATGGAGGAGGGTATCATTTTATTTAGGTTTTAATAACTTATTAGGAAGTTCATGACTTCCAATCAAATTTCAGGGAGGTCCTTGAACTTTTAGGTATTATTTGGATTAGGATTAAGAGATAAATGAGATTTTTCCTTTAATTATCAATTGGTTTGACTGACAAAAAAAATATTATAAAATTGAAGATATTGATTTTTGGGTAAATAAAAAAAGCTTCAATTATACTGATTTCTAATTACAGACCTCAATTTTTCTAATATAACAAAGAGGGTAATAAGCTTTCAACTTTTGGGCTTAACATCGACGGATTGTAGAAGCGTAAACGGTAGCATGTCTTTGTCATCAAAAAGTTAATGTCAGACTTCTCCTTGTTATATTTGAAATTGAAAAATGAGGCATGTAATCGACAATTGGTGTATAGTTAGGGTCTTCTTTTGCAGTTTACAAATTCACGCATTGTTGCTAATTTTTCATACAACCACGAGTATTCTTTTTCTTTATTTAAAAAAAATGGACTAAATGTTGCTAATTTAACAATGATTAATTAGAAGAAAAAGGTTAACATACTGTTGTTATTGTATGATTAATTTCTAGCAATATAGCACAAAGGTAATATTAATTGCAAATATTATAAATCAAACAATAAACAATATTTCGTTATTGAGCATTTAAATGCATCTGATATGATCATGATGTTTTAGAATTTTTACACTATGACACATAAAATTTTGCCAGTTACACAAAAAATTGGGTATTTTTCTATTTACTTACCCTACAAACTTACGAAATCTCACATCACGATTCTCGTGATTAACTCTCGCGGAGTCACAATAAGACATAATCAGTTTACAGAAGTTTTTTTTGAGAGAATAGATGGTGGCGTCCCAAGGTAGGACCCACCTCAAAAGTGATTATATTAATAACAGAGTAATAAATACGTTACCTTGCAGACCAGAGACGGTAAAGGGAGAGGTATAAGACTACTACATTTTTTGAATAAAATCGCTGGTTATTAAAAACTAGATCATTTCTTCCTTTCCAGACAGCGCATAATGCATCAAATGGAAGAGCATAGTCATCTGTCGAGTTGCCCCATACCGTCCTTACCATCCTCCAGAAATCAGACGCTCCTCTGTGAGAGAGCCATTGTGCCCTCACCTCCTTCCAAACCTGCTCTGACAAGGGGCAAGTAAAGAATAAGTGCTCCACATTCTCGGGTTGCCTCCACATCTATCGCAGCATGTGTCCGCGATTCCAAACAGCTTGTCCCTTCTCGCCTTGTCACATACTCTACCCCTCCTAAGGCACTTGAGGAAGACCCTCACTCTGCAAGGGACCTTGCTTGCTCAAATTATCTTCATATCCTAAACCAAATCTGGATCCAGGACATCCGGGCTCTCTCTGAACACCTCGTATGCCTTCTCACCGAGAATCTGCCCCCCTCCCAAAGAAAATGATCCCTCCCTTACAAGATACAACTAGGAGAGGGCAACTCTGCCCGTAATCTAGCCAAGTCATCCATTAACCGCTCTGAGATATCGGACATGAGCTGAGGGCCCACGAACTATAGTCGCAGGCCTCAACCACATAACAACTTTTGTTTGACTCTAAAGCAAAGAGCTTAGGGAATCTAGTGCATAGAACCCCTTCACCAGTCCAGTCATCCTACCATAATCGGAAAATCTCTCCAGTCCCCACCTTAGGCATCATCCTCGGCCTCATCGTTGGAAGGATGTTGCGAACACCGCTCCAAAGTGAGGACTCGTATCGAATTCTCCTCACCTCTAGTGAGCCCCTAACTCCATAAATTGTTCGTAGCAGCCTAGTGGCCAAACTCTCATTGTTCCCCTAGATCTGCACCACCCACTTTGCCAGAAGAGCCTTATTCATACTGCTTATATCTCTAACTCCCAGTCCCCCCTTGCACTCTTTCTGTGTGAGCTCCTCCCATTGTACTAGGTGAATCCCTGACCTATGATGCCTCCCATCTGACCATAAGAACTCTCTCATCATTACCTCTATATTTTTCCTTACCCCAGCTGGCATCACTCGAGTTGAGAAGAAAAAATAGGTATCGCCGACAATACATGCTTCAACAGAGTCAATTCCCCGCCCTTTGAAAGCGTAACCGCCTTCCATCCCGCCAGTCTCTAGTCAATCTTTCTGAGAACCACGTCCCAATCCGCCTTCTTGAGTCTGCCTGCCACTAAGGGAAGCCCCAGGTAAGTAATGGGTAATTCCCCCAAGGGGCAAGCCAACTATGTCGTTCTAGCACTACTCTCCGCTTCGTCCATTCCAAAATGAATGAAAATTGATTTGCTTCTATTTCTGTTGAGTCCCGAGATAGTGCTGAAGATATCAACTAGCTGCCTGACCCTTCTATCCATTTCCTCCGTGCCCCTTAAGAATATCACTGTGGCATTTGCATATTGCAACAACAGGATTGAAAGTGTGCCTGCCCGGAAACCTTCGCACCAACCGTCATCAACAACTCTCCTGAACATGACCGCTAAAGTATCCACCACCAAAATGAAAAGCATTGGTGCTAGTGGGCATCTCTGTCTTACACCCCTCTGCGGTTGGAAAACACCACCTTCAGGTCTTCCATTCACCAAAATCGTGAAGGAAGAGGTCGTGACACACCTCTTCATCCAGGTGATTCATAGGTCAGAAAAACCGCGACATCTAAGAGATGCCCATAAAAACCTCCAGTCCACTCAGTCATATGCTTTCTCAGAATCAATCTTCCAAAGCAAGCCCTTCTTGTTTTCCCGCTACCACTTTAAACAAATCTCCGATGCCATGACAAGTCCGTCCTCCATCTGCCAGTCAGGGATAAAAGTAGTCTGATTCTGTAGAATTATCGTATCAAGCACCCTCTTCAGCATATTTGCAAGTACCTTAGCAACATTAAGATAAATTATATTAGACAACACAATTGGTCTATAATCCTCCACACGTATTGGAGAATCCTTCTTAGGAAGGAGGAAGAGCGGCACCCGATTAATTTTCTCGAAGCTGCTATTGCCAGTTCTAAACTCATTAAGCACCCCCAACACATCTTCCTCCAACATGCCCAAAACTCATTGTAGAAGCATACTGGAAAACCGCCAGGGCCTGGGGTCCCATTCGAGTTCAAACCCGAAACCGCCTTTTTCACGTATTCCTCTTCAAACTGCGATTCAAGTACTTGCATCTGCACCTCCGTAAGTGACTCCAACCGTACGCCATGCCACCCCCACCCAGCTCCTTGCATCCTTCCTGACACCCTCACAAAATTATCCCGGAGAGCACACCCTAACAAAGCATCCCCCTACCACTCTTTCTCCCCCCCACCTCCAGGCTCTGAATGAAGTTCCTTCTTCTTCTACCAAACGCCATTTAATGGAAGAATCTTGTGTTTGCATCGCCTTCTTGTAACCACTTTTGTCTAGACCTCTGTTTCCACTCCACTTCCTCCTTCCCGTCTTCCTGAAGTATAACATCTAGCAACCTCGCCCGCTCCACCACCTCTTCCTGCTCGAGGCCCCTCTTGTCATTCAAATCATCTAGCCTGACCACCCCCTGTTGGGCCTCATGCCGACGCTCCATCCTTTGAGCCCTCACCTTACGACCAAAATCAATGAGGAACTCACTTAACAGCTTCAATTTGGTAGCCAGACATATCACCACCTAACCTTCCACCTGTCAATTTCTCCAACGTGCTTCTACCTTTTCCCTAAACCCAGCTTCCAACAACCAAGCTTATTCAAATCTGAAAAAAGATCTGTGCCGAATTTCCTCCTCAGAATACCAAATCAGTGGCATGTGATCCGAGGGAGCACGCGACAACGCCCAAGCGCGAGATAAAGGGATAAACTCCACCCCCTCAGGGGAGAGGAGGAATCTGTCCAACCGTGACCTGGAACTTGCATTCACAATATGTAAGGGCAACCTGCCGCATCAACAACCGTGAGACCAAGCGCATGCATCTGGTTTAGAAAGTCTTCAGAGCCCGCATCACTCCCTCCATCCTTCCTTGGCTTGTCCTCCGGAAACAGAGTCAGATTTAGATCTCCTCCAATAAGCCAAACATCATCGTCTCTTTCCGTACAAAACCCCAAAAGATCCGCAACCAAAGATCTTGGACCTGCAGTCGTGGGCCTGTCTACGTTGGTCACTGTAAAAATGACCCCATCCAACCTTCTCTTTAGACACACAGATAGGGAAAGCAAAGATCTGCACTCTGCCAGCTTCTCGAAGTCATCTCGCCTCCACCCAGACAGGAGACCCCGACCGCTCCATGAGCCTCAACTTCTACAAAAACAAAACTGGAGCCGCATACCAGGTCCCTCCAACCTGCCCCCTTAGATCTCGAACACTTCGTTTCTTGAAATAACACTATATATGCATGAGCCTCCAGCATCAACTTCTTTACTCCCAGCCGTTTCTCTGGGCGGCCCAACCCTCTTGCATTCCAGGATAGCACCTTCATATGTAGACCGTTTTTGACTTCCCACGAGCGGCACCATACCCAGACTTTCCGCGAACTTCCTATCCAGCAAACTGAAGTAGCTTGATCTCCCGAAGTTGTGGAAGTAAATATGAAGAACCAGTTTCGTTGCGTAATTGCAAAGTTTATTGTGTCTGTGGTGTAAAAATTTCTTAATTATTTATTATCAGAGACCAATTTCTTTTATAGTGCAAGGATAGGGCTTCAAATAACTTAACAACCAAGAACGGATAAAGAAGCTGGATCAAGTTGGGATTTTGCTACGCATTAGAAGGCATAGGAATGTCTTTAAAATCAAATTTGAGACTAAACTAGAAACCTTAATCGGATTGAGTTGGACTGTAGAACCAAATCAGATCATTAGGATCATAACATCGTCATTCTTTCAAAATCGGAGTACACTGAATCCATGAGGAAAAAGTGATTTGAACTGTCAAATATGTATAAAATACACACTTGAATTTACTTAAAATAAATATAAAATACATAATCAATGCATATATCGTACTGAGTAACCAAAAGTCATGTCACAACTACTACCAACATTACTATTTTTTTATAAATTTAAATTTGAATTGTAGCCAAATATTGGTTGAATCTAGTTTCAAATAATCAATTGAATAGTGGTTTGATAAAAATCAGTACTATTTGAATCATACCAGAAAAAACCAATTAATTAAACTGGTCCAATCCTGCTTTACGTGTCCAAAAAGTCGAACCGATTGATCCGATCCAGTTTTAATAAAATTGATCACAAGAGATCCTAAGTTAGCATTCTCCTCGAGGCTTGGTTTTGATTTTTAATCCTTCACACTTAAGAATAAGGGTCGAGTGGCACTGACAAGAAATAACAAAAGGAAGAAGAAGCAGCAACATCAACAATATTAGACTCTTCTCCTTCTGACAAATTTCCTTGTCCACCCGAATTACATGCAAAATTTCTGCTTTACAGTCTCGAAAAGGACGAAAAATCACATCTACATCAAATATTTTATTATTTCTTTACCATTTCCCTCACTACAATAATATTCGAACCTCTGTCACAGCTTTTGCAAATTGACGAATCAATAAGATCATGAAGAGTATGTGTTCCCCATTCTTCTCCATCCTGGATTTTTTTTGAAGAACACGCATCCCACTTTCCCTTGTGTACCTCCTGAGCAGTTTTGATCTACAGGAACCCGAGGATGAAGGGCAGGGCAGATCCTCTGCTGTTACAGCGGGTGTTGTATAACAGGAAAGCCGCTTGATGAGGATCGGGATGCATGCCAAACACAGCCGAGCACCTGTGATCAGCGCTACCCGATCCGACCCAGACGACTGAGGGTGCCGTTACTGCAGCTGAGTCATTCACCATCTTGTATTGAATTGTATAGAACCCACAAGGTAACATGGATACACACAGAGAATTAGAACTATATATGCGTACTAAACCACAACATATCATCGAATTAAAATATAGCACAACTCATGCCACTTAATGTACCATTTTGTCCATCCTGGGCACTTAGGATGCGTTTGGTTGGTGGGTTATCTTGAGGAGGATAACCAATTTTTGTGTTTGTGTGTTTGGTTGGTGAGTTCAGGGTTGGGAGGATTTGTGTGATTTGATTGTATTGAAATTTGAAAAAGTGGTAGTTATTATGATATGATTGTATTGGAATTTGAAAAAGTGGGTAGTTTTGTGATGTGATTATATTGAAGATTGGAATAATGAGTAGAAGTTGAGCATTTTATGATTTTTATATGATATGATACTATAATATAATTTTTTTGGTGGAGAGAGAGTGTGATCCACTAGTGGGTAACCCACCTAAAGTGAGGGGTAACCTCCCAACCGAACGCCATCGTAGTGACTTCTCGTGAGCTGCTACAATACACCACATCCCTGAAGTCTGCAACGCCCTTGGGATCTTCGTTAACATCTTAATTAGATATAGCCATTTAATTCTTGTCCTGCTGCTCTCCAAATGTGAGAAATTCAATATCACTGCTATCCTCTGCTGTAATGGGTACTACAACGGAGATGTTGTAATCTCCATTTATACTTTTACGATTTGGATTTTGAAAAGTCAATCGTATGAATTATATCTTCTGTAAATATTCCACGTATCCTCTAAATTTCGCTAAAATCTAAAGTCTTTTGTTATTTTATCTTAAGGATAAAAAAAATCCTTTTTAAATAGGATTTAAGTCACTTTTATGTCGATCGAATCTATATCGGTTAAGATAAAATAGGAAATGACCTCGGATTCAAACGAAATTTGAAATATATGTGAAACAATGGTAGAAGATATAATACATAAAGTTGGATTTTCATATACAAATTACAAAAATAAATAAATAAATAAATGAAATTACAACATCTGCCGTAATACCCATTACAGAATATCCTTTTCCGATCAACTGGTGCTGTAAGCCCATCTGTCCATGGCTTTGATCCACTTGGAGATCCATCCACTTGTTGTGTTGCATATAGGCAAATCCAGTGAGTTGGCATTCCCTCGTGAGCAGGTAAAGCAAAGGTTGATACAACAAAAGATCTTCCAACTTACGTCCAATATCTGTCAGATCTCCGCTGACGTAACCTTTTTTACTGCAGGGTCTACTGTTCTTTTTTTTAATCAAATCGGTTACAAAAAAATCCAATCTCATATAATAGATCTTTGATTAATGTTATATATATCTACTATTTTTTTCAAATTCAATATCATTTCCTATTTTATAACAAATTACGTAGGATTTTATTGAAGTACGGTAAGCATAAGAAATATTAATAAAAAATTCAATCTCTGTGGTTGGGTGTTTGGAATCAATTACATAAAAAAAGAAGAGCTCATCAAAGGGTCTGCTACATGACTTGGCAGAAACCTTCAATAACATTCCAGGACTATGTACATATGTCCAAGTTTGGGAGCAATCATTCGGACGAAAACTCAAATATTCGTCATACTTCTATTTCGTTCAGATTACATCAGCACAGGTAAAACTTCATGTTTTAACTCGAGATAGGTATTAAATACAAAATATGTACATGTCACAACGTCGAAAACATATCCATGCATGACACAAACGTCCACATTTAGGGGGCATTCGGTTCGGAAGTAAGTATGAATACGGGTGAGGAATAAGGAGAATAAGGGTCTATTCTCTGTTCGGCTGAAAAGATAGGAATAAAAAGAATAATGTGGAATAAAGGTAGGTAAGGTGGAATAACGATATGAATAAGGTGAAATAATATTATGTGTATGGAAATAGCCGTACTCTTGGAAACCACACTGGATAGAGAATTGACCTCTTATTCAGGTGCTTCTTCTCCAAATGAGCCTGGCCTTAATGTCATTGTTGGGCATGCGAGCCCACAACGAGTCATTATACAATAAATGTTATTGCAAATATAGTTCCCTGATCTGAAATGAAGAATAATTAATTTGCATTATAGGTCTCTTAGTACAATTAAGGTTATGAATCATGGCTATCTTAATGATCATACAGTTGTTGATTCAATAGTTGAATCATAGAGGTTGGTGCTTGTATGAATATCTAAGGAGTTAGATTGATGACTCATCAAGCGTCGTCAAATGATTATTAAGAGATGTTCTCCAACCTGAGAAGGAGATGACAATCCTTTCTCTGAAGGCTGATATCTAACCGACCTCTTGATGCAAGTCCTCTGGATAGGAATACGGATTCGGAGGTGTTAGATAAGTTAGATCAAAGAGTTGACTTAACGAGATCGAGATAATCAAAGTCCTATGTCATATGTTGTCACGATATAGGCATGCATCCTCTGACCGGAGACAGATGTGTTACTATATGTCTAAGTACGTACGTTTTGCATACCAATAGGTTGATGACCTAATCAAGGTCTATACACTGGCATGTTAGTGTGCATACAAGGGTATGTGAGTAATACGATCTCTCAAAGGGATCATACAGGTTCAGTTACTGAACCGGAAGACATGAACTCACTCATGAGATATCAGGAAGAATCAAATTTCGTACATGGTCGTCTCGCTTTGGAAGTTTGGCTGAATTCGTATGTTTGATATATACTTTTGGAAAGTATATGATCAAGACCTAGGTATGATATATGCTTTTAGAAAGTATATCATCGATACCGACTCCCAATGATTAAATGAGAAATTTAATGATACAACCCTAAAGTAGACAATATAAAATTTATCTTATACTTCTGGTTTATTCTGGGTGTACTAGTATGCAGGATGTACAGGTATTGGGAATACCTGAGGGTGATGTGATAATAAATGATTGTATAACCATGACGCTTCCATTCGTAGGAAGTGATGCAAAAGGTTTGAATTTTAGTGGCTCTTCTCACTAGAGAAGTAATCCGATTCTTGGTCCAAATGTTGGACATTGATCTGAATGTGATTCAGATGCGATAAGAAAACTAGATTTGCGGTCTTGATTTAATCAAGCATCTATGAGAGGTCCACAAGATCTGAATTTGAGATTTGATCTCAATATCCAAGTCATTATACGTGGAACAATACAATCGTCATGTCCTTATCTCCAAGTATCCGTGAAGAAAGCACATTATCCTTGAAAGAGTTCAGGATAATTTCATTGTTGATATTATATATCTGAGCATTGAGAAAATTGATAATTAAATGTGACGAATAATATGAACTTGATTCATATTATAATGAGAGTTATCTTAGATAATTAAATATGATTTAATTATCAAATATGTGAATAATGTGAATGTTATTCATATTATTTGGAAACATCACAATTGAGATCCAAGATGATTAAATGTGATTTAATTATCATAGATATGAATAATATGGATAACACAATCCATATTAATCATATATTATAAATGTGATTTATAATATATAAGAGAGAGCTATTCGTAATTTACATTTATTAATTAAATGTTGATGTGAATTGGATTCACATTGGACAATTAATTGAAAATACAATTCACATTTTATTTTTGGATTGTGAATGTGATTCACAATTTTCCAATGGCAAGATTGCAATATTCACAAAAATAATTATAGATTATTTTTGTAGAAAAATTTACAACAAGTGTTGTTGGAAATCTTGGAGATTTCCATGGAATAATGTAATATCATAAGATTACATGAGATTGCCACCAACTCCCATATTATGGAAGGAGGCAATCTTCATTCCATAATGATTTAATTTTAGGATTGATTTATATTGATTTATCAATATATATATAATCTAATTAAATTAATTGTTGTTGTGTTTTTACAACAAATCTTGGCCATTAAAAGAAACACAAATCAATGTGAGCCATTAGATTTGTGTTGTCCATGGATCCTAAAATTTTATAAAAGGACATGCACCCCCTTTGTTCTTCTTTGCACAACACACGTTTACACAACAACTTCATATGATCTCTCTCTTTCTCTCATTCTCTACATGCTCCCCTCTCTCTCTCTCTCTTGTGGCAGTCCACCATAGAACCCTAGAGAGAGTTGCTCTCGCCGCAATGTTGTCGTTATGCTGCCGGATTATTTGCTCGTAGATCTCCATCTCCTTCAGTACATCTGGCTCGTGAAGAAGACATCGTATCCCATATGACGAGATCAGGAGATTCGCTGCTTGGATCATCTACATGGATTGCGAGAAGCATGCATTCCATCAACGCGCTCGCAAGCGTGTCCTCCGTCGGATCGGACTTGAGACAGGAGGTCTCTTTGTTTAGAACTCGATCATAACCACGCTTCAAGAGGTAATCCTAATATTTGTTTGTGATTTAGATTAAACAATTCGAGAAGTATTCTTGGATCATGTGGAGCCACCGTTGATGCCTCCAAGAACCCGCCGGCAGGCCAGCGGTGTCGCCACCCCAGCCCGCACAATCCACCGACCTCCGCCTGACCATTTGCAGCCCGATCTTGACTTCCTCGGGCGCGCATCCGCAGACCGTCGGCCAGCAGATCGCTGACCTCCGCTGTGTGTGACGCTCGCCACTCATTTGTCGTGCAGGGAGAAAGGAAGAGATGCTGCAGCTGACCCCCTTTGCCTTTGTTTGAAGAAGGAACGAAGTAGCCACATGAAACCTAGAATTTTTTAAAAAATATCTGGGTAAATTGCAAAGACTCCCGGAAAGTTTCCAAAATTTGACAAACATCCTCGTCATGGAGAGTCACGTGCGTAGCACACCCTTCATGAGTAATTTGCAATTTCCGTCCTTTTATTTATTATTATTATATTTTTGATGCAAAAACATTTAATAGTTGCAATTTGGTCCTTTTATTAAGACCCCAATGCATGCCTTTTTATTATTAGAATAAATATTTTTGTTGATCAATAAATTCTCCAAAAATCATGTTTTGCTCCTGATTTGTTTCTCCTTATTGTTTATAAATTTCATCGCATTTTATTTTATTTGCTATTTTAAAAATTCAAAAACAATGACAATTTCTCTGCCTGAAGTTTGAAAAATCATTAAAAATCATATATTGTCTGAAAAATTCCAAAAAATTAAATTAGGTGTATTTTATTGTCTTTTATTTCTATGCATATTATCATATTTCATTAAGTGGCTTTATACATATTTTTTCTCGTTGACCGAACTGATTGGTTGAGAACAACGACGTCATATTATTTTTCCATCTTAGATGATCGAATTTTCATGTCATCAACGAGCACAAAAAGCTTTAGGATACGGTCATGATCATCCCTCCTCGAATCGACTAGGATGGTCGATGTTATCCCTAATACATGACTACAAGGGACGATTGTGACCATCCCCTCAATTAGTTACCTATCATTCAGGGAATACAAGAAGGGATGGTCACACATGTCCCTTCATGTTAGTGTATTGGGACGGTCGTGTTGTCCGTCCCATCCAAACAGATGTGACACATCTAGAAGGTACGGTTACTCAACCGTCTCTTTTGGTCAAATGTGATAGGCTTTGACATAAACGAAATGGTAGACAATGGTCGCATGTTGTATACTAAGTTGTAGTGATGTGTGTGTGCGCGCGCATGCATATACGATTTTGGAAGGAGTTCTAAAGTGTAACTTGTAATATCTTTGATAGTAATAATCATCAATCAAAGTTCGTGTATTCTACCTTGAATTGAGGATAAGTCATCTGGATTTGAAATTTTATACGTAGGAGACTTGTGCAATTCAATTGCATCTTGCTCTACATGAATTAAAGAGGGAATTTGACGATTTAAAGAATGATTTAGTGGTATATAAAAGGCAAGATAATTTAGATTTACTGCATAATAAAGATCGATGGAATAAGATTAAGTTTGATAATCAAGGCATCACTTTGCCTTAATTAAGTATTAAGGAAAAGCTTGAGAGATCAGAAATTCAGAGAGAAATAGAGGGATAACTAAGAGTAGAAATTACAATAGCATCACTTGTAATCACAAGACAATTTTAGGGTATTTATAAAGACGATCGAGTAATTCACCTAGAAGATCATGGACACTTCGACAAACCTTTTTCATACATATAAATTTCATTCATGAAGTATCCTCCTTGCCTTCTATTTCAAGTCTTAAAATTATGGCAATAGAATTGCTCCAATAATCTATTTCGAGTAGACCCCTCAAATTTTCTTAGGAATCCACCAAACATTGAGTGGGCAAATTGGATGGGCTGGTGTTACAGCATGCATGGATGCATGAAGCTTTCCTTGAGGTGTGAACGAAGGAATAATCAAGTCTTAACTTGTAATCTTTTTAATATCAGCAACCATCAAAGTTCATGGATTAAACCATAAAAGACGTGTACAATTCAATTACCTCTTTCTCTGTATGGGATCAAGTGGGTTGAAAGTAAGATTTGTAATTTTTAAAGCACGAGTTAATGGTATATTAAGCAAGATAAGTTGTACGTCTTTGTTACAAAATATATATGAAGCTATAAGATTAAGTATGGTGATCAAACCTTAAGTAAGGATTAAGAAAATGTTTAAAATTTTTAAATTCTGAAAATAATTAAAGGAATGATTAATAATAGAAATTGTAAAAACTTCACTTGCAAGTACAAGAGATTTTTTAGGTATTTATAAAGAGGATGGAGTCTAAAATTCTACATCATCGTGGAAACTTGGCAACTCATTTCTATACATACATGGGCTCGTTTGGTTGGTGATGTGCCTCAGGTTACCTCGAGGTAACCCGGTAAACCACTCTACAAACTTGAATTGAAATTTCATCACAAATCAATGTGATATCATATCACATTTCTTATTCCAACCCTCAATACATCCAAACAACTATTATATATTCATATAAAATTACCCCAACCCAACCCGACCTGTTCTTCCTTAAATCTCCTTAGAAATCCACCAAACAATCAGTTGGTGGGCAAATTAGATAGGAGGGTGTTACAACTTGCAACTATTAAGACATATAATACATTTGACATTAATAGCCATCAAAATTCGTGTGCTCTATTCTGAAATACGGATAAGCCATTTGGACTTGCTTTATATGGTATCGATTGAATTAACGCAAGAGCTGTAATATTTGAAGCATGATTTGGTGTTGTATAAAACGCAAGAAAATTTTACTTGATAATTTAACTATATTGTAAAATCAAGATCAACATAATAAGAATAAATAATGATGATCAAAGCAATAATTTGCCTTGGTCAAGGTTTAAGAAAGGATTTAAGGGTTAAGATATGTGATATTTACATCTATAACTCTGAGTAATTTTGTAATTACACCCACAACTTTATGTAATCGCAAATTACATTCAGAATGTCAAATAAGTGCTCGGTCCTAGATCCCCTCCCGCCTTGCCTCCGCCGACAACCTCCAGCCCCTCTCCCACCTCCACCATCCTCGACCAACTCCAGCTTCCTCCCCCTTCGTCCGTCCACGGCTCCTCCGCCTCCAGCCACTCAGAGCGAGCTCAGGATCAAAAGTTTGGTGAGAGCAAACCAATGGCCTTTAGGCGAGATCCTTGTTCTCTCGATTCTATGCTATTTCTCTTGCTTTCATCTTCTGCTTCTGTTAATCTCAAACCAACCGATTCCAGCCATTGACCTTCATCTTCTTTCTCCTTGTTCTGATCTGAAACCCCAAGCAAATCACTGACGAACTCGCACCACATCATCTTACCATTTCTATGCTTCCCCTACCATAGGAGGTTTGTTACTCGTTCATCTCTTCATGACAACATCGATTGTTTCTCAGTCTTAGCCAGAGTCTAGAAGTAGTAAGCAACTAATGTCAAAGCTCGACATGCAGAATTTTAAACGAGGATTAATTTGAAGTGAGTACCAATATAGATCCTCCCAGCAAGCACTTAGGAGCGGTGGCCTCTTCGTGTTTCCATTGCACACAGGTTGCATATCTCCGCAACTCGCACCTGAGCTGCCGCCCGGGTCTCCTTCGCCGAAGCCATCATCGCAACGTCGAAATCCCCTTCGAGAGCCCCTTAACCCCCATCTAGATCGGATCAGACCTCCTCCGTTCCATAGCAGCTCCACTCTGAAATCTGCAGTTCATGCACCAGCAACTTTTGTTGAAGCCACTACAAGAATACACGGTTCTAGCTACGAAACAGTAACCATGGAATATGTAGTCTACGCTTATTTCGTAGCTAAAACCAGTACACCTCTCCACTCCAATATTTCTTGCCCACAAATAACCCTTATAAAATTATGATAAAAGATTTCTACTAGAGCATCTTGCATATTTACCCAAATATAGAATTAGGGCAAAACCTTCGTAAACCACACCCATCCCTATTCTCCGCCGCCATATATACTCCCGATCTCGTGTATCTTCTCTGTTCTCATGATGGTGGGGCTCGATAGGGCTAGGAATGGCGGCACTGGTGGCACAGGTGATGGCAACACTGGTGGTGCTGACATTGGCGGAGGCCGAGGGCAACGGCAGAGGGCGAGGATGGAGGACAACATTGGCGGCAACGACTCTAGTAGAGGCCGAGGGCAATGGTTGAGGACAAAGGTTAGGGATGATGCTAGCTTTTGTGTTGGTGGTAAATCTATAGTTGATGATGGCTTTGAATGTGACCGAGGTCGAGGACTTCGACGGAGGCTGAGGGTATGGGATGGTGCGGGTGACGAATCCAATGACACTAGCGGAGGTCGAAAACAATGGCTGACGATGATGGCAGCGGATCATACTGGTGTTGGAAGCGGCGATGGATCTGGCAATGTTAGCGGCGGTGATGATGGATTTGACGTTGGTGATGGATCTAACCGTGGCAGAGGTCAGGGAAAATGGCAAAGGCCGAGGGTATGTGATGGTGCTAGCTACTGCAATGAGATGGTAGGTGGTAGAGGCAGGGGACAATGGCTGATGTCGAGGATGGGAGATGGAACTTGTAGTGGTGGCAGTGGCTATGACGGTGGCGGTCGCTCTGATGAAAATGGCAGCGGTCTAGGACAAGGTCAATGGCGGATGGTGATGGAGGGGGATGACGTTGGCAGTGGTGCCGGCAAAGGCATTGGTGGAGTCCAAGGAAAATGGCGGAGGAAGAGGATAAATGGTCTGAAGTTGATCACGAGAATCGACGAAAAGATTGTGATAGATATGAGCAATCGGTGGATCATGACTACTATGGTGATGGACAAAGAGGGGTGGCATTGGGTGGCCGATGGAGCTCGATGGTAGGTAGTTTTCCAAGTGAATCACATATTTATAGTGTACATGATGGGATATTAGAGCAATATATTCATCAATAGGTTATTTGTTATTTGATTCCAATCACATATTTATAGTGTACATGATGTTTAAATACTCGTTTCAAACTGCAAAAGTATAGTTCCACCTACATGTTTATGTTTTTACTTATTTTTATGTCCGTGACCTGCATGCATATGTAAACAATAGTTGAAATCATTATACTGATTTCCTATGGGACATATCTCTTTGGCTATTAATAATAGTGTGTGCATAATTTTTTTCAGAAATGCAATTAGATATACTTTGATTTCATATAGGGTGTTGTTTAATTTTACTCTAATGGTATCATTGGTATCAACTTGGATCGAATGTGGGGCGCCCATTAGACTATCGATTGACCCATTAGAATGCGGGTCATAACTTGGGGTCTTTTCTATGTGTAAATTTTTATCCACCAAACTAAAATTTCAGATAACTTCCATTAAAATTTACGGTGGTCACCAGTTGTGATGAGCAAAGAGGGGCATCATGTACACTATAAATATGTGATTAATATGAAATGGGTTGGATCAAGAATAAGCATGATTCCTTTCAGAATTTTGATCTAATATCCAAACTCTGTGTTTATGGCTTTTTACAATATTTTCATAATATTTGACGGAATAATGTGGAAATTTAAGACGCGTAGAAAATCAAAGGCTAATTACAGTTGTGGAATAACATTTCATTCCCACTTTCATTCCAAATTTAATAGAATTATCTCCTTTGATAGCTCATGTCATGGTGGAACTGTTAAGCTACATTGCAATTTAAAGTATATTAACAAGTAAAAGTATGATTTCATTCAACTTTTGTTAGTTAAATTATGTTGAATTTTATGATATGCATTGTTGTATTGTTGCTGCTCACAGACTGTAGGCTCGCAGAAGGTGATTATCTTATGACAGATCTTGGAGGAGGTAGACAGCGCACTGAATGCGCGGGAGATGTTCAAAGGGTGGAATGTGAGAACAGCGAAAGGTATTGATTTTTTTCTTACCTTTTAGATTCAAATATGCTATAGCCATTTGTTTCCATTGTTGATGTCATTGGCCCAATGAAAGATAGTATGAAAATCATTATTAGTATTTATTTTTCTAACCTTATTATTTTTGTAATTTTCTCTTTGAAAATATATTCTACTTGGGTTCTTATGCATATTAATGAGTTTACAAGTAGAGCTACCGCAATAGAGCTTTGAGACTTGCTACTCGGTGCACGAATTTTGTTATGCTTTCAGATAAGATTTGGACACCAAAGGGTGTAATTAACCTCTGGAGAAAAAGAGAATGTCCCGAAGATCAAGTTACAACTTGATGATCTTGAAATGCGGGTCTCTCAACTCCATATAAAAAGAGCAGCTTTATCCCTATGATCTATTCATTGCTCAGGAACTTTAGGATACTCAAATAAATTGTTCCTTGGTGGAGTCTTTGCTCTCTAATTCAACAAGACTCGAAAAAGTTATGTGAGAAAAATACAAAATTTCAAGAGAAGAGCGCATAATCGAATAGCTTCCATGTATATTGATGATACTATATCTTATTATCTAGACTGACCGAAAATCACATCTTCTCTTATTTTGTCAATCTTTTCTCCAAGGTAGACCTTCCACCTTGCCCTTCTAATTTCCTTCTAACGAGACATGCTTTTGGGAAAGATGTATATGCTGCAGATTTTACCTTGAACGAGATAAAGTTGACGGTTTTCAGATTGAAAAGAGCTAAAACACCTGACCCTGATGGTTTTTCCTTCAATTTTTATTAGGATTTTCTCGGATGTGATTTTTCTTGATTATTTCAATTTCATTAATATATTTGACTGCAAAAGCAAAATTGACGAACCCCATATTACTTTTAAAGCAAACTATGGGGTCATTACTATTATCCCCAAGAAGAACAGTGCGCTTCGAATTGAGAATTTCACTAATTGCTCTTTTAAAATCATCTCCAAAATATATTACCCCTAGTAACTGCTCTTTAAAATCATCTCCAAAATATCGGCGATAGATGCGCATGCATCCTCCAGAAGCACCTATCTATCCATAAGCACCTATCTACAAAACACTACATTGCTAGTGCAAGTGAGATGACTAATGACTGTTTTTGTAATCTGCTTGCATTTTCTTATGGCTACTTGAAAATTTTCAATATTTTCGGTGACTTAATGCTGGCTCATAAATACAGTTTTCGCAAATGCATGATTGACCATTAATGATTTGCATATCTTTTTACCAAGTAGAACAGTGACAGGAGATAATGAAGTGTTTGAATCTGAGAATAGACATGATCATCCTTCAACTGCTGTAGAAGAAGCATCTGATGTACATGTTGATATGATGCACGTCAAGAAAAAAGGACGTGGGTTTAATAAACTAGAGTTCTTCAAGCATAAAGGTGAAAACATTCACAATCTTGAATGGAATAAATATGGTCAAGTAATAGGAGAGAATGCATCACGACTGCGTGCTGCATGTGCATACTATGCACGCTGTCATTGGTTGTGGCAAATCGACAAAAAGTGGAAACAGATGCCTAAAAGTGCATGGTCTGATACGTGGGAGCTTTTAAAGGTTGTATTTTATCAATTAGTATGCAAATTTTCATACTTTATTGTAAATTTGAAGTTAATCTAATTTTTAACAGGATGATTTTCATTTGGATGGGCACCCAAATGCCTTTAATTTTATCTTTGGTATCATCCAAGATCGTCACAAAGATTGGAAGAGCACAGTGAAGTCAATATGGACGACTCATGAAAAGAATTCGGAACGTCTAAAGGATGAACTTTTGAAGGATCCCCGTATCGATGCAAGTCAATTTTCAAATGCCGTTAAAGAATGGGCCACAAATGAATCTAAGGTATGGATTTCCCTTGAGACATCATGTCGTTACGTGGATCTTAGTTGCGGGTTTTTGGACATCAAGAGGGAATTTTCTCAGTGATACAATATACAAGATCTATTAGGATATGTCGTTAAAGAAATGCATGGTTCTGAGTACTATTAGGATGTGTGCCCTCCTAGAAGCTCTCATCTTACATTTATTTTAAGAAATAACTCATCTCCAAAATCTATTGATTGATCTTTAAAAAATCTATTGTTGGAGGTTGGGACTATCGTAGGGTGGTGAGCATAAAGTTGTAGCCTTGCAATATTCATCTCTGAGAGAAGATTTAGGCATTATAGACCTAAACTGGTAAGATCCTGGGGGGTTTGTTTGAAAAAAGATGGTATTTTAAAACAACAATTGCTATTTCTTTTTAAAACTTGTGTCTCTTGTGTTTTGGAACGTATTTTGCATTGAATTTCTTGTTTAATGCAACGGATATGAATTATTGTGATTGTTGCAATTTCTGACAATAACTTGTTCTCATAAAGAGTATTTACACAGTTGTTATTTAGAGTGCTATTTATGTTTAGGGTACATTCTTCTTAATTGACAAATTATCCCTCTCATCACGATCGTCACAACATCCCCTGCTGTAAAATTACTTGCGTCTGAGAGAATCTCCTTGCAAATGAGCAATATTCCTCTGTCATAGCGACTGAGATAGCATATCATGCAATGAACAGAAAAGTGCCATTCCTTCTTTATTTGTTGGGTTATAAGGTACATAATTCTACGCACGTGTATTTTACAGATATTTATTCTATTACTACTAACATAGGTGGCAGGTGCTACAGGATTAGAATCCTCAGAAAATTTATTATTCTTGTCAAACGTATCTTACTTTTGTGAACAACGATATTTGCCAATGCTCACTGATGTCCAAAACATGATATATCCCATTCGTACTTGTGATGGACCAAATATTTATATGGTTGCCTTTGTGTTGTGATTCTTTCTGCTCTTTTGCTCGATGAAGATTGAAGAATTTCTACTGCATTTAAACCCTTCATAAACTCGGGGATGGTGAGGATTCAAAAAAAGTGTACTAGTTCATGTACTGTACTACTCTCAAATATTATCTCTTGGGAAAGTTATAAATATTGTGGTTATGGGCATTTGCATCTCAAGTATTGACATCAAGGAAAGAATGGAGCGTATAGATCTAAAAATCATTACTTGTGGATGTATGTTATAAAATAGAAAATAAGATGTCAGTTAGGTATCAATCTCTATTCAAGGAAAATGCAAAAAATATTCAAGAACGATTGTATATTTCAAAATGCGTAGAGAGGAGGGCTAGCTACTGTCTTGCGTCGGGAAATCTTAGTACTGTGCAGTTGGGGCAACTTTGCTGATCCAACTATAGTGTTTTGAGGTTGGCAATGAGGGCTTCTCTTCAGTATACTTTTACCTTTTCGTGAGCAGTCGACACAGGAAATTCATCATGTCTATTTTTACTTGTTTATTTTCCTTCTCACATTCTGCTTGCGTTTGTTGATCGGATCTGATGCTAGCATATATAAGTAGGTTCGAGTCGTAAAGATTGGCATGTGAGATGAGGCTGTTTTTATATTTTCCTTCTCACTTTTCTGCTTGTGTTTGTTGGTATAATTCTGCCAAGTCCATGTGTTACTTCTTGTTCCTCCTTGTTTTCCTTGGGAATAGAAATTTAACATGAAGTAGGTAGAAGTTAGATGTCTATATCTTTTGTATAACCTGTTCCTTCTAAATTCTCTGTAGATCATATCTTGATTTTAACATTATTTATAGGCAAAGGCATTGATTAATAAAAATAATTGCAAAGGGAGGATCTTGCGTCATCGATGTGGACGATGTCACCTGGCTGCTAAACGTCACGGTTTTGTAAGTTTTAATTAAGACAATCATGGGATTTTATTTGATATCTTTTAACTTTCGATTCTTTTAGGAAAAGGAGAATCAAAGAGAACCTACGGATATAGAGATGATGAAGATTATGTACCCAAAGGAGGAAAAAGTGGTAAAATTGTTAATCTTGTAATAGTTATATACACACATATTGACTTATATTTTTTTATTTGCAACAGGTTGAAATAGAAAAATATATTGAAAGATCCCGCCAAGATAATCCACATTTGTCATCAGAAGATATAATGTCTAAAGCTTATTTGGATGTTGTTGGTGCTAAGACAGATAATTACATCCATTTTCTTGGTATAGGACATGAAAGATCTCACAAGAGATTGGAATATGAGAAGTTGCAAGCATCCCTGCAAAGGAATAGAGGTGAACAGGTAATACAATCAATAATTAATTTTGGTTTTCTTCTAGCATGCGTTTTATTAATAAGTGGTTTATTTCAGGAAAGTATAAAAAGGTTGGAAAATGTTGTTGCATCCCAAGCTACATTGATTCAACAACAAAAAGCATTGGATGCAACAATACGCTCTTTGGATGCATTGCGTTAGCCAACGTGTTGGATTGACATGTCATTTCCCATATCCACAAGTAAGATTATTTTAATTAAATTGTTCAATAACTGCAATTTATAGTATTTATATATGTTCTTTTTGTTTAGAATGTTTCGGATTTCCCCCAAATGAGTGGAAGAAGTATTCACAACAGTGGTGAAAGAAATAATGGAAGTTCTAGCATTTTCACCAATAGTGGCACAATGGTTGGTGATATGCCATTTTCAAGTACCTTTGGATTTCCAACACAAGCAGAAGGGATTCGATCTTTCAACCCCTATAGAGGCCCACGAATGGATCCTTTTTTCTCCCAGACAATGGTAAGTGTATATTCATAATATCTAGTTATTGATGTTTAAATGGATGTAAATTATTTAAATTGCACCATATATTTATAGGGACATGTTCAAAATCAACCTTCTGGAAGTCATATCAGTACATCGCCAACAAATATTCGGGTAATGTGTAATATATAGAATATTGATAATTTTGTTGGATATATCATTTATTTACGAAAATTTTTTGTTTACATTTTAGAGAAGTCAATCTAATTCAATACGACGTTCATCGCATTCTAAGGAAAGATATTAATTATTCATATTAATTTTTATTTAAAATATTTTTTATACATGTTACTTTTTTATTTTAATGTAGGATCTAAATCAAGGTTCATTTGCATAGAAAGTAGAAAGATTGCCTTGATTTTTATCTTAATCAGGTAATTATCCCTCAAAATTACATTAAATCTTGATGGTATTATTTTGTATCCCAACCTCCATATATGGATGTATTATGGCTGCAGTTAACCTTATTGGTGGTTTATTATTTCTTTCATGTAGAATTCATGTTTCCTTTCATCTTTCTGAGCATGGTGTCCATGTTCCATTTGCCTTGTGAAGGATGATCATGGACTGGTGGCTTCTTCTTGGCATGCTGATATGTGAAGCACACCACCTCATGGATAATTTCTTGGATGCCAATTCTATCATATAGATGACGGAACATCTCCATCAAACTATCTTTCAATTAGTCTTTTTTACCAGACTTTTAAATTGTTGACCAACTTGCATGTAATTTGCACTTCATGTTCCGTTTATTTTGGTTTATCAAAATTTCCTTTTGTTTTAGTTTTCTTGGGTGGTTGATAGCTCTCTATTGTTGATTGATGAGTCTTGTTCACATCTTCACCATTGTTTATATTCTTCTTATTTTGTTGCAATTGATAATTCTGATTTGTAGACACTAATGCAGGTTGTTGGCTTGATCCTGCTCTAAAATTCATTAAATTTCTATATATTATATACCTCTATATAAATTATGCAGGGTGAGGTGGTTGACAGGTTTTGGGGAAGGAATAATGCTGATATTCTGAAATCCACATGATGTTATTTTTATTGCCACGTCATCGTAATTGTGGCTACGAAAATTTCGTAGTCACAAATAAAAGTTTATGTTCACTGTGGCTACGAAATAGTCGGGGCAATACAATTGACTATGACATTATCGTAGCTACAACCTCTGCCGACGGGACTTGTGGCCACGACAACTAGCCTTGAATATGTCGTAGCCAAAACTGATTTCGTAGGCACAAGTGACAGAATTCGTAGCCAAAGTTGGTGGCCCCAAGTGCATTTTGTTGTAGTGAGCGTCAAAAATGTGGTGACAGATCATCTTTCAAGAATAGATGACGTTGAATCTTATGAGTAGAATTCCATTCCTATTACAGATACTTTTATAGATCCAACCGAGTCACTTCGTGTGCTCCATCCTAGCGAGCTACGCCAGCCCCTCCTCTGTGTGAGCCATTGTCCCAGCGAAGAGTACCATTCGCAAGCACAATTCATTTGCATTTCTCCAGCAGCAGCGGTGGAATAGGAATTCACAGGATCAGAGGAGAGAATTAACAATAAAAATTGCAACAACATCCTTTGTAATTATAAGAGAATATTAGAGCATTTATAAAGAGGATAGCATCTAAAAATTTATCTAGAAGATCATAGACACACTACAACATTTTATACATTAGCCAACATTCTTGCACTAAGAACGTCAGCTTAAGTACAATCTTATACAACGTTAATTTTAACGTCAACACATTCGATCTCTACTAACATTCAAATACTAACATTGATAGATGGAAATCATCGGTCAACGTTAATTAAAAAAACGTCCATACATGTTTAAAAACAAAATCCAAAATAACCCCGCCAAAGCCTTTTCCCTTTCCCCGCCTAAAAAATCTAACAAATATGTGGGTTGTCCTCTTTCCCAAACCGACATTTCATCTTCTACCTTTCTAACCTTGGGGTTATATCATTTCTGTTGGAAATGCGAGCCCACATCGAGCCATTATGCAATAAATGTTATTGCACATATCATTCCCTGATCTGAAATGAAGAATGAATAATTTGTATAATATGTCCCTTAGTACAATTAGGGTTATGTACCAAGGCCATCTTGATGATCATACAACAGTTGATTCAACTATTGAATCATAGAGGCTGGTGCTTGGATGAATATCTAAAGAGTTAGATTGAGGACTCATCAAGCACCGTCAAATGATTGTTAAGAGAAGATCTCCAGCCTGAGTAGGAGATGTCAATCCTTATCTCTAAAGGCTGATATCTGACCGACCTCTTGATGCAGGTCCTCTGCATAGGAATAGAGATTCGGAGGTGTCAGATTAGTAAGGTCAAAGAGTTGACTTAACGAGATCGAGATAACCAAAGTCCTATATTGTATGCTGTCATGATATAGGCACGCATCCTCTGACCGGAGACAGATGTGTTACTATATGTCTTAGTATGCACATTTGACAGACCAATAGGTTGATGACCTAACCAAGGTCTATACACCGGCGCGCTGGTGTGCATATAAGGGCATATGAGTTATACGATCTCTCAAAGGGATCATACAGGTTCAGTTACTGAACCGGAAGGCATGAGCTCACTCATGAGATGTTGGGAATAATCAAATTCCATGTGCATGGTCATCTCGCTTTGGAAGCTTGACTCAATTTGTAGGCTTGATATATACTTTTGGAAAGTATATGATCAATACCTAGGTATGATATATGCTTTTGGAAAGTATATGATCAATACCGACTCCTAATGATCGAATGAGAAACTTACTGATAGAACCCTGAAGTAGACAGTGTAAAATTGATCTAATACTTCGGGTTTATTCTGGGTCTTCCAGTATGCAGAATGTACAGGTATTGGGAATACCTGAGGGTGATGTGATCATAAACGATTGTATAACCATGACGCTTCCATTCCTAGGGAGTGATGAAATGGGTCTGGATTTTAGTGACTCCTCTCGGTAGAGAAGTAATCTGATCTTAGTCTAAATGTTGGACATTGATCTGAATATGATTCAAAAGCAATGAGAAGATTAGATTTGCGGTCTTGATTTAATCAAGCATCTATGGGAGGCCCACGATCTGGATCTGAGATATGATCTCAATATCGAAGTCACTATACGTGGAATAATACGATCGCCTTGTCTTTATCTCCATGTATCTGCGGAGAAATCGCATTATTCTTGAAGGATTCGAGAATAATTCCATAAGATCTAAGTAGTGAAGAAATGATGATTAAATGTGATTTAATCATATTGATCTATGAAGAAATTATCCAATATAATTAAATGTGATTTAATTATTAAGGATAAGAATAATGTGGATAAAAAAATAGAAATATCCAATTATTCATAATATATTATAAATGTGATTTATAATGTAATAGAGAGAGCTATAATTTATATGTGTTGATTAATTATTATGTGTATTGGATACACATTGTGTAATTAATTGACAATGTAAATTATATATTTTTTTGGGTTGTGAATATGATTCACAATTATCCCATGACATGATTGCAATATTCTCAAATATAATTGTGAATTATTTTTGAAGAATAAAACCCAACAAAATTTGTTGCAAATAAATAAAGAGAAATTTCTATGGAGATATGCAATCTCATGAATTATCATGAGATTGCTCTCCCCATGGAAATAGTGGGTGACACTCTATTCCTAATAGGAATGGGTGGCCGTCTACATGGAAGGTGCATGGAGATGACATCTCCATGTACATTCTCTCCTTATTTATTGGGTTGATTTAGAGCTAATTTATATTTTATTTTGTCAAATTTATTTTAATCCAAAATTTATTGTTTTTGACAACAACAATCTTGACCATTGGATTGACATAAATCAATTTCACCCATTGATTTTATATGTCCCATGGATTGAGATCCATGGATCCCAAAACCCTATAAATAGAGAGGCATACCAAGCTCTCTATTTACATGCAATTTTGGAGCTCGCTCTCTCTCTCTCTCTCTCTCTCTCTCTCTCTCTCTTTTCTTCATACACGACAGCCCTCTCTCCCTCTAATTTTGGTGGCCGTCCACCATACCTTAGAGGAGAGATTCATCGACGGTCTCGCCACCGTGCCGCCGCTTCGACGTTCTTCGGTTCTCCGTCTTCTTGGAGTGCTACACTCACGAAGGAGACGTTCGATCTTGTGCGAAGAGATCAGGAGCAACCACGCTTGGATCATCTTCTTGGATTGCGAGGACAACGCGGTTCATCCCCGCGCTCGCAAGCGGTCTCACCGACGATCGGACTTGAGACAGGAGGTCTCTTTCTTTAGAGACTCGATCAACCACGCTTCAAGAGGTATTTGTTATACTTATTGTGGTTATAGATGAAACGATTCAAGAAGTGTTCTTGGATCATGTGGTTTCATCATATGAAAATTTTAAATTCCGCTACACCGAACAACTAGTACGACTAGTCGTTTTTCGTCGTATTCGATACGACGATCACGCTTCCGTGATGCGCTTAAGGATAATCTAATATACTTCAAATGGTATCAGAGCCTTAGGTCGACGGTTTCGAATATGATTCGCAAATTGAGGACGACTTGGGTTCGTTAAGGTCGTGAAAGTTTTGTCGCATTTGATTTCGCAGATCTATTTAGTAAATAATTTCGACCATGTTTAAAATATTTAAGCACGAATTATTTACGAGAATTTTTTTCTCCATTAAATAAGGAAATCATAGGATCTGAGTTTGCGTAAATCGGATTTCGTATGCTCGAGATATGGTTGTTTTAATGAACATGTATGCACTGTTGCGGGAACTGTAGATCTTAACATGATTAAAGAGTTAATTACTGTCTAGATCCGCCTTGAAATGCATGAAACATCACTTGGTTTCTGTCCTAAATCAAGTTAGCAATATTTAAAAATTGAGTTTGACTAATTTGGATTTAAATTGATTGAGATATGTTAATTTTAGTGAGTAGGGGTCACTACTGAAATTACAGTCCTAATCTAGAACCAAGTGATTGTCAATTAGTGAAATTAATTTTTAATTTCGTGAAATAATTATGAAAAATATTTGTGAGATATCAGAAGATGATTATTTACATAATTGACTTGGCCTCAACTAATTAATTGATTAGATTTGATCTAACTCTTAATTGGAAACACAATCATCAAACTTGATGCTTGAATAGTGATTGTCATTTAATAAATTAGTGAAATTAAATTGTTTAATTTCCTAGAATAATTATGCATAAATATTTGTGAAATATTTGATGATAATTATTCCCTTAAATGATATTGCCTTAACCAATAATTGATTAGATGTGATCTAGATCACTAATTGGTTACATGATCTACATGATCAACATTCCAACAAACATGTTGCTTGAATAGGACTTGGGATTTGTTTAGCAAATCTCATTATAATGTTAATCAAAAATTATTTTGATTATTATTATATGGTATAATTTCGGTTGAAGAACCAATGATCATCTCAAGTACAAAGTGATTTATTTTGCATTATCCTTTCCCGAGGTGGATATGGTGTCTAGTCGGAGAGCATTGGGGTTGCGGGTTGCAACGTATGTGGTCCGTCCCACTCTCGTCGGTACTGGCCATGACAGCGGATAGGGTTAGTATAATGCTTAAGAAATAATGATGTATTTCTAATTATTAAAATTCAAAATAATATGTATTTGAGATAATACCATAATTCAAGTAACAATAAAATGTTTGTTGGATATTAATTGGATCATTAATTTAATATGATTAGATTGATTGGAATCTAATTAAAATTAAAACACTCTATTATGAATAGAGATGTTATTTCCCTTGGAAGAATTAATCATAATGTATATGATTTATAGTGATTAATTATAATTTGAATATGATATAGAGGATCACATAAGTGACATCCATGGTCTCCCGTCAAGGCGAAGGGTTCCGTCTCTAGGGATTGTATATGGGAGACGCCTGTCCGAAGTGACAGCTCCTGTATGCAAGTGCATCTGGATCAGGCTCTTTGCTTCCCGAAAGAGTAAGGACATATGCGTGGTGACCCCAATATCGGATCCTCATATTATTGGGGCGACATTGGATTGCGCATAGCGAGTTGTATTCCTGTTGACGGTTGGTTCAATTAATGACGGGTCAACATCACCTTAGGGGTGGTGGGCCCGGGTGTTAAAGATTGATGAATCTACATTTCATCATCTTTATTCTATCATTTTAGCCTTAAAAACCCTAGTAAATGCGTGTAAATAGGCTTAATTTAGGCATTTTAGCATTCATGCATCATTGTGTAAATAGTGTATAAAATGTGGTTTTTAAAGCCAAAATTATAGAATAAAGAAAATAAAAGAAAAATAATAAAATATTGCAAATATTTTATATCCCAAAACCCCAATACCTAGGCATCTTGATGACTAGGTCGACAAGGAATAAAGTAGGGGGAGATAAGGGCCAAAAACCACTAAAAATCCTTTTATTTTATCCATTCTTTATTCATTTTGGGACCTATTTTTAGTTCCACTTTTTATACCTCAAATAAAGAAACTTTGTACATGAAAGTTGTATATAATTAAATAAATAAAAATACAAAATTTATTTCACTCAAAAATAATGTACAAATAAAAAGATATGATCTGAATAAGATTTCAGAATTCCAATTTCTCAGACCTGTATCTTGCAAATAAAAACTCAAAATGTGCCAAACTCACCTTAGTTGTATATAGTGTAAAATAAACTATTTAATGAACATGGTTTCGTATCTTTCAGAGTTACGGTTTGAAAGTTGAGTTTTGGACCCCACTTGTATACTTGTACAGATTAAAATATTCATTTTATTATTTATTCATTATTTTTATAATTTTATATTTTTATAATTTTGTAAATATTATTTATAATATATTTGTACATTAAAATCAGAATAAAAACCTAAATAAAATACAAAAATAAAATATGTATATAATACACATAGGTATAATACCTGTATACATACCTATATAAACCATACTTATATTTTATTAAGTATAGAAAACACTTCAGAAAAATAAAATAAAAATATATTTAAGTGTATGAAAATGTTTATTAATTTATAAAATTATAAACATAAATAAATAAATTAAAATTCACAAAATAAAAATAAAATACTTATATATAGATAAATATACCTATAAAGGCTAAAATAGGTAACTTGTAATTATTAACCTCTAAAAAATAAATAAAAATCATAATAAAATAATTTATAAAATAATAAAGATTTTTTATTTTGTAACAATAATTTATTAAATTGATTTTCTATTTTTTATTGATTTTACAATTGTTTTTTCTAGGGATTTTCCTGGTTGGTCCACGTAGACCAACCAGGTGGAAGTTGACCCGCTGGTCAACTCCTTGGTTCTTGCTCCTGCAGCCTGTCAGACATGATTTTTCTTGGATTTTTCCCTTTTTTGGAGGCCACGTATTTCATCTTTTGGGGGCGATTTCTTATGAAAATTTCCTCCCCTACGGATAACCTTACACGCCCAATGCTTACATAGGGAAATGAATCCATGTCTCGCCCGTGATCACTCCTTGAAAGTCACGCCTCGACCATTGTTCAAAATGACCCCCAGACTTCCTCCCTCCTTTGAACCCTCTTTTACCCGAGTTTGACCCCTTGGCCGCCGTGTTCAGGACAGGAGGTGTGACAACCCTCCTCCAGCATGCGCGCGAGGCTCAGGCGAGGCCCAGAGCGGCGCTCCAACTCCATCTCCGGCCAAGCGCCCGTGAGGTATAAATCTCGGGTATAGCTTGCCCTTGAGGTTCGTTTTCCCATTTTTCTTGCATCTTCAATTTCGCCTTCACCTCAGAATTCATTTGCCATTCTCATTTCGATTCGCGCTCCACCAATCGTCACCCGCGCCACCACCTCGCCGGAGCTTGCCCCGACGAGCCTTGTTCCCGCCTCTCCACGCCGTTTCGTCCATCTAGGGGTCGCGACAATTTGCCCGTGACTCTCTTAACAATTTTTGTTGCAGGTAGTTGGGCTATAGGGAAGTCTGGGTGCATTTTGGATTCTCGGCAGAAGACCTTGGAGCTCTCCCGCTCTGCCGCTCCCGTGCGAGGACGTCGGCACATGCCGACGATTTTTGAGGCCCCAGATATTTAGAAGACGCCTGCAGGAACACGCCCAACCATTTTGGAAGCCTGAATAGCGTCGGAGGAGGAAGGACGGGGCCGAGGAAGCTCGCCTCCTCGCGAGTTCCTCTGTGTTCTTCGTCATCTCCTTCCCGCCGTCGGATCTGGCTGGTTCTTCTCCGAGCGCAACTGCCATCGGATCTTGGCAGCTTTTCACCCGTTGATCTCTCTCGCACGATTTAATCAGGGCCGTCGGCAGTGAACGGGCATCACACGTTGTGGACGTGACACGTGTATAAGTGACCAAGATCCGCCGTCCGTCTCAGCCAAGGATTGGATATTTTGCATTCACACCCGATCCTTTTTATATTTGATCTTAAAGACTGAAACTTTCATTTGCATTTTATTTACTTTGTAACATTTGCACTTAGGTTCCTGTCATTTCATTAATTGCATAGGATTCCTTGTCCACGTCACCTCACGTGACTTGTGCACGTGAGTTGTGTAGACATTTTGCAAAGGACCCCTTTAGGGTTCGGTTGTTCTGTTTTAGCCCTAAAAGATTTTAGTGCAGTATATATTTTTGGCGAAATTGCGATATAGACCCCAGAATTTCGGGATTTGCGTAAAGACCCTTGCCAGGTCATGTGCTTTGTGCATGTGACCCTGGCGATTTTGCAGTTATAACCCTGCACCTTTGGGGAATTAGTTTCACTCCAGGGAATTATTTATTGCGTTATATATTTTGTGGAAACTTACACTTTGGCCCCTGAACTTTGCTCTATTTACAAAAACACCCCTGCCAGGCTTGTAGTTTCTATTTGCTATATCTATTTATTTCATGCATTTCAAAAACCCCAAAAATTCTACAAAAATCATTTTAAGCTCATGTTAACTTGTGCATTCATGCCATATTTTTGCATTGCATTTTTATTGCATTTTAATATTTAATAAAAATCAAAATCATGCATTTTAGCTATTATTTGCATTAGAAAATACCAAAAAAATAATAAAACACCTTGAAAAATTCCAAAAAAATTATCTAAGGTCTATTTTAGTGTCTTTTAATTACTATCCAAAAATCATTAAAAAAATTCAAAATAAAAACCTTAAAAAATTAGAAAACTCTAAAAATCTTCATAAAAATCTAAAAAATACTAGAAAAACCCTAAAAATGCAAACTCAAGTTTTGTAGATTCCTTATTTTATTTTCTTTTTTTGAAAATTAATTTGGGAAAATTTTTCTACTGTTTGCTATTTTTCATTCGCATTTTAGTCTCGGCCAGTAGTTAATTCCCTATTTTCTTGTATTTTTGCTTTTAAAAATACCAAAAATATTCCGAAAAATCTAGAAAATCACAAAACAATAGGAAAATATAAAAAAGCCAAAAAGATTTTATTTCCTGATTTTTGAGTATTTTTACCTATTTTTATAACTACCTTATCCTCCTCGCTTTCTTACTTTGTATATATATTCTAATTAAAGAAAAAGAAAATATAAAAAAATTAAATATAAAAAGAAAATATAAAATCAGAAAATTTAAAAACCAAAATACAAAAGTACAAAATTGAAAACTAAATAAAAAATATAAAATTAAAAACCCACAAAAACATAGTATAAATAGGCAAATTCTCACATTTATACATTTTGTGCATCACTGCCCCGTTCTACCTGTCTGCTCCCTGTGTTCGACCTCTACACATACTTGCACCTATACACATCTTGTTGTAGAGTTATAATAAATTTTAACTCCACATATTGCTTTACATTGTTTCATCATTATTGTGGGTTAATTGTTGTTTTAATCCGAATTTCGCATGGTCGATTCAGCGACTGAGTTCCCACCTTGTGTGGAACTTAAGATCACAGATTTTTGGGTTAAACAAAGACCGAATTGGGAGATGCAAGTTGGACTTGTAAGGCGGAATGTGTTCCCGCTTCTTTTTATACGAGTTGTAGATTCTCATATTATTGGGATGCAATAAAGATAAGGAAGGAGATCCCAGATCTTGCTTGAGATATAATGGTAAGTATATCTCTTACATTGAAAGTGATTAAGGGAATGAACTTTCAGTGTTGACAAGGCAAGACAACTTTGATATAAAAATTCTTAAATCAAAGTAAAATATGTATGTATGTATATATATACACTTATGCAAATTTCTTATTTCAGATAATCCTTCATTAAAACCCACTCAATGATATACTCAATAATAACCAGTAAAATATCATGGATTGAACTCATGATCCAGATATTGCACTTGCAGTTGGACACATAATGTATGTGGTTGCAATGTGCAAGTTTCCTCATAATAATGAGGAATGACAATTAAATGGATAATAGGACTACAACCCTGGGGTTTTATGTCTCTATAATCTTGATCTCTCATCGGATGTACTTTGGAAGTGACATTTCGATGATGATCGCAATTGTCAAATAATCCTTATAAAAATTAATGAAGATATTCTGGCATACATATGTGCTCTTGACATTTATCATGAATGAGATGGTTCACTGCATCATGCAGAATGGTGGCTCTATAAGAGATGATGTATTCAAATTGTTTGAGTACCTACCTGAACCTATGTTTTAAGAGTTTAGATAGATGTAGATGATGAGTGTCATCATTCTACTATCTATACTCTAGTCATCCATGAAGCTTCATAATATTCATATTGTATGAATTTAATGAAGCATGTATAAATGTTGAAATGATCTTACATCGAATTCTTTTTGAATTGGACGTAAGAGATCCTTAGTCTTAAGCAATGGTTGCTCACAGATAAAGGGAGCGCAGTGGAAGCATGGGTTGGACCTAAGTAAGAAGTATAGTCAAAGAGTTGACTGTACCTCTATGACTTCCATATGACATCCAAAGAGTTGGATAAATACCAATACTGCAATAAATTGATGTGTTGATAGTATGATTATCAAGTCTGTCTAGAATCCTTAGAGAACGACTCGGATGGAGCATCAGAATAACCTACATAAATCATTGATATTGACTTACTTATTGAATAAAATTGTATCTCAATCTTCTAACAACACTTGCAATGGGTTGCATATGTTTTAGAAGACTGATAAAATTTTGATCTTAAGGTTTATAGTTATCCAGATGGACATTGATGCAATTGTTGCAACCATTTCCATTGGATCACTAGACCATAATTTCAGTGGGAGAGCCCTTAGTCTTAGAGAATGTCTCTATGACCTAGACATTAGATTACACTCATTGTTTGTTTCTAAATGTTGGAAATAAACATGAATTCTGGAATGGACCTATCATAAAGAATTATGATGAAGATATTTCAGAAAGTAATCTAAAATCTAGTGGACTCCACTAAATTAGGAAATTAATGAATGGTTCATTAACATTTTTAAATGCTGAAATTGAACCTTAAGATAAATAGGAGGATGAAGATCATTTGACAATGATCGAGCATCAAGCCTTGGACATTTTCTATTGATTTGATCAATAGACTAGTAAGAGATGAAACTTTAGAATGTCTAAAATTTCAAAACTTACATACTGATGAATATTGTATTCAAAGAAAAATGTCCAATACACCCTTCTTTGGGAAAGGTGTAAGATGTCAAGGTATTCAGGATCTCATACATATTGATGTACGCGGATCATCTATATCATAGTAAATATTATGGATATGTGATATCTGTTGATGATTATGTATGATATAAGATTTCTTCCCTTTAGAAACCTTTGAAATGTTCAAAGATTTCATAATTTTGGTTTGGAACCAAAGTCTAAAGGAAGATGGAAATGAATTTGGTCTAATCTAGGTAAACAGTACCTATTAGATGAATTCATAATATACCTTATGGAGAAAGGAATATCATTCCTATCTCACTCCTCCTAATGAACCCAAACTCAATAGAGTTGTAGGGAGATACAATTGGATCATATGTGACATGATTCGATCAATGCTGAATTTTTAGCATAAATTCCTCTTAGTATCCATGTATATATGTAGTAGAGACTACACATAATTCCATGCAAGTAAGTTGGAATTGAGCACTCGAGAGTGCTGCTTCATTAGGAAAATAAAGGATGGTATTGGATACCTACTTTATGACCTTGAGATTCTTAAAATATCTCATCTCTGAGAATGTGATTCTTAGAGGTAGAGACTCTTGAGAATCAAGATGAAAATGAAGTGTAGGAACTCATTTAATCTTGAGAAGATAATGAGGCTCCTGAAATTGGAAACTAAAAGGACAATTGAAGATGAAACACTAATACCTCGTCAAATGAGTTTGAGGATGGATTCCATGTGTCAGAGAAATCTGACAATGATCGAACTTCATGTGATGAAGCTTCTGAATATCATAGCATGGATAGATGGATGTTAGCAATAAAGTCTAAAGTAGACTTCATATACAAGTGTTGTATATGGACCATCGAAGATCCACCAATATGGGTAAGACCTATAAAAGTGTAAATGGATCTTCAAGAGAAAGGGAACCTGATGAGAAGGTAGAGACCTTCAAAGCACGGTTCGTAGCCATGAGTTACAGACTGGAATAAGAGAAAAAGAAAAAAAATAAAAGAAAAAGGAGGATGTATATAAAATATACATACTGATCCAAACCCCGGGTCTCTATTGACTTGATCAAAAAAATAAAAAAAATAGGAGATAAGGATCCTAAATTGTAAAAAAACCAGAAAACCAAGGCCATCATTATACATAGACACATTTTACACCTTATAAATATTACACCTATTTTATTCATTATTAAAGAAATCTCAAATCAAAATAGTTTCTTTATAAATTTTGTTCACAAAAAATATAAAATACTTTATAAAAATATCATAAAAATTGTTCAATACAAAAGTAAAACATTATAATGAACCGAAAAAATCGTAAAATATGACTTTCGAGGTTTATAACTATTTATAGAAAACACAAAATCGACCAAACTCACTTTTGTACTTCGTTTTATACTTAATACTAATTATTAAAATATCAAAAAAAATTATTAGAATAAAAGTTGAGATTTTGCGTTTGAGGCCCGTTGTATGTATGTACAATATGTAGAAACTTCCTGATTTTCTAATTAATTATCTGTAATTATATTTAATATAATTTCTTTCTAAAACACTTCTAAAAATCAATGAAAAAATATAAAATATAACTTAAGTTAAAATACTGCTAAATTCAAAAGTCACGACGCCGTTATCTAAATTTTCCGGACCTCGTTACCCAGTCATATGGACTCCGAATTGGGCAAAACTTAGTTTTAAAATTTGTTTTATTTAATTATCTATCAAATGAAACTAATTTCGTTAAAATCGGAGTTAATATAAAATGCGAGTTTTGAGACCTTATTGGTATATATTGTACAATATACCTTAATTTATCATTATTTGCATACTTTAGTAATTAATATTATTTTATTTAATTATATTAAATAAAAAATTTTAATTATTTAATATTTACTTCTTTTCAATAATTAATTATTTGATTATTATACATTTAATTATATATTAAATTAATCATTTAAGCATGTAATCATCTATTTAATTATATATTAATTACTCATCTAATTAGTTATCGAATATTTAATTTATTAACTAATTATTAAATTATTTTTATTCTTATTTTTTTTCCAATTTTCTACCCATCTTTCTTCCTCCCACTACACATGCATTCTTCCTCTTCCTTCCGTACCTACGCACGCCGCCACACCTCCTCTTCTCCTTTTTACTCTAACTGACCTCCGGTGACCACTACCACTACCGGTGATGCAACTCGGTGGCGTTGTCACCAAGACTCTTCCCCTTATATAAACTCGCCGGTCCCGCTCACTGAAGGCATCCGCCATTTTTGTTTCTTCCAACTTTCCAGTTCCGGTGAGGGGTCGAGATTCGAGAGTGGCAGTCTTCGAGCATTCCCTGTCCGCTGAGCGAGAGGAGTAGGCGTGATCACATGATGAATTCGTGATTCATCACCTTTATTCTTTCATTTTGGCAAAAATCCTTGGTTAAATACATGTAATTAATCATTATTCTAACTAATTATCACTCTAATGGTAAATATTAATATTATATAATTAACATTTATTTTATCCAAAATAAAAGAGTAAAAATAAAAATAAAATAAAAGAAGGATATAAATATGAAATATATATAGACTGATCCTAACTCCGATACTAGGTCAATATTGATCAGGTTCACAAAATAAATAAGTTGGGGAGATAAGGATCATAATCTATAAAAATATTAAGAAAACAAAGAGCGAAAACATAATTTACCCATTTTTCACATTATAAATACTACACCTGTTTTGTTTATCATGAATACAACTTCAAATCAAAACACTCCTCTTATAAAGTTGTTCATGAAAATATATATTATTTTCTAAAAATATGAGAACACAAAAATAATTAACCGCAATGAACCGCAAAAGCTGACTTTCAAGGTTCATAAATATTTATAGAAAACTCCAAACGAACCAAACTCACTTTTAAAATCTATTTTATACTTAATATTAGTTATTAAAAATATTAAAAAATATTCGAATAAAACCGATGAGTTTTGGCTTTTGGACCCGTTGTATATATGTATTATATGTAGAAAACTTCCTGGATTTTTAATTACTTACCCATAAATATGATTAACTTAATTTCTTTTTCTAAAATATTATAAAAATGTATATAAAAATATAAAATTATAATTAAGTCAAAATACCAATAAAACCCGAAGCCTCGAATCCACAACTTAAATTTTCTGGACCTCATACCTCGGCTGTATGAACTCCCAAATGGACAAACTCAATTCTAAACATTATATTATTAAATTATCTATAAAATGACACTAGTTTTGCTAAAATTGAAGTTAATGCGAAAAATGCAGTTTTCGGGTTCATATTAGTATAACATGTATAACGAATCATAATTTATATTATATTATTATTGAATTTAAGTAAATAATTCATTTATTTATATAATCTATTTACTTACTTAATTAAATAAATAATTTAATTTAATTATTTATTTTTTTATGTAATTATTTATTTATTTTAATTTTATTTTCCTCTCCTTCTCTTTTTTCTTCCTTGTCTTTTAATTTTATTTTAACTATGGTTGTCTTGCTCATAACCTTAATATTCTTCAACTAATCCTTCTTCAAGTTCTTGCTCTACATCCTCACACATGAAGATGAATCATTTTCATCAACCTCCCAAACTAATGTATATACACAGGACATAGTATAGGAGGTAATACTTTAGGTCTTAAATAATCTTCTGCATAAAGTTTCACAATATTTCCTCTTCTTGGGAAGCATGGAGAAGGTGTTCATCTCCATCATAATTTCAAGTTTCCAAGTCAGCAACCACTGGAAACCAATGGCAAATGAGAAGAAATAGAAACTGAGAACCAACAACGCACTATATAGCAATAGGTTTCCAGTGGTTGCTGACTTGGAAAGTTGAGATTATGATGGAGATTAACACCTTCTCCATGTTTCCCAAGAAGAGGAAATATTGTGAAACTTTATGCAGAAGATTATTTAAACCTAAAGTATTGCCTCCTATACTCTATCCTATGTATATACATTAGTTTGGGAGGTTGATGAAAATGATTCGTCTTCCTGTGTGAGGATGTAGAGCAAGATCTTGAGGAAGGATTAGTTGAAGACTATCAAGGTTATGAGCAAGTGTTTTATTCGCAATAGTTGCTTCGGACATCGGAATTTAACAATTTTAAATGTGATGAAATCACATGATCTAAGAACATTTCCCAGATCGTTTCATCTAAATCACAATAGATATTAAGATTATCTCTTGAAGCGTGGTTGCGATCAAGTCTGTAAATGAAGAGACCTTTTGTCTCAAGTCCGATCCGACGGAGGTGATGCTTGCGAGCGCGTTGATGAGACGCATCCTTCTCGCAATCCATGTTGATGATCCAAGCGGAGAATCTCCTATTCTCATCACACAAGATCCGACATCTTCTTCACGAGCGAGGCGCACCGAAGGAGACGGAGATTCCACGAGCAAATACTCCAGCAACATAACAACAATGTTGCAGCGATGGAGACTCTCTCAATGGCCATGGTGGGCGACCATAGAGGGAGAGAGAGCATTCGTAATCGTGTCTCTATCTATCGAAGATCAAGAGGTGCCTCTTCTTATATAGGGTTTAGGGACTCAATGGATCTCAATCCATGGCCAACACACAATCAAAGATTGAGATTGATTTGTGTTTCTTTCAATGGCTAAGATGATGTTGTAAAAATACAACAACAAATGATTTAATTTAAATTAATTTGTATTGATAAATCAACATGATTAATTCCAAATTAAATCATCTTTGACTAGAGAAGAGATAAAGAGGAGACTAACCTCTTTCCCTACAAAAGGAGGGACAACTACTCTTCTCCACATGGAGAGTAGTGGTCATCCACTCCTCTCGAGAGGAATGAGTCTATCTCCTCTAATTATCATGAGATCTCATTATGTATGATCTCCTGATCTCTTGTCGAAAATATTATTCACAAAAAAATCCAAATTGTCTTGTTGAAAATATCAACCAAGCCATTGAAATTATGTAAATCACATTCAAACCCAAAACAAAATGTAAATTATATTTTAAATTAATCATCCGATGTGAATCCAATTCACATCAATAATTAATTAAGAAATATAAATCATTATATGCTCTATCTAATATATTATTAATCATATTTCTAATATACATGATTAACATGGATAACGCTATCCACATTATTCATATCCATGATAATTAAATCTCATTTAATCATCTTGGATCTCTATTTTCATGTGCCCAAATAATATGAATCACTTTCACATTATTCATATCTTTGATAATTAAATAATATTTATTTATCTTAGATAACTCTCTTAAATATGAATCAAATTCATATTATCCATGATAATTAAATCACATTTAATTATCAATTTTCTCGTTGCTTGGATACACATATCAACAATGAATTATCTTGAACTCTTTCAAGGATAATGCGCTTTCTCCGCGGATACTTGAAGATAAGGATAGGGTGATTGTATTGTTCCATGTATAGCGACTTGGATATTGAGATCACATCTCACATCCAGATCTCGGGCCTCCCATAGATGCCTGATTAAATCATGACCACAAATCTAATCTTATCATTGCATCTGAATCACATTCAGGTCAATGTCCAACATTTGGACCAAGATCAGATTACTTCTCTACTGAGAGAAGTCACTAAGTTCCTGACTCGTTTCATCACTCCCTAGGAATGGAAGCGTCATGGTTATACAATCGTTTATGATAGCCTCACCCTCAAGTATTCACAAGACCTGTACATCCTGCATACTGGAACACCCAGATTAAACCCGAAGTATTAGATCTCTTTTAGACTATCTCCTTTAGGATTTTATCATTAGGTTTTCTCATTTGATCATTGGGAGTTGGTATCGATCATATACTTTCCAAAAGCATATATCATACAGTGGTTGATCATATACTTTCCAAAAGTATATATCAAACCAACAAATTCAGTCAAGCTTCCAAAGCGAGACGATCGTGCACGGAATTTGATTCTTCCCAATATTTCATGAGTGAGCTCATGTCTTCCGGTTCAGTAATGAACCTGCATGATTCCTTTGAGAGATTGTATTACTCATATGCCCTTGCATGCACACCAGCACGTCGGTGTATAGACCTTGGTTAGGTCATCAACCTATTGGTGTGCCAAATGTACATACTCAGACATATAGTAACATATCTGTCTCCTGTCAGAGGATGTGTGCCTATATCATGATAGCATATGACATAGGACTTTGGTTATCTCGATCTCGTTAAGTTAACTCTTTGACCTAACTAATTTGACACCTCTGAATCTCTCGGTCAGATATTAACCTTTAGAGAAAAGATTGCCATATCCTTCTTATACTGGAGATCATCTCTTAACAATCATTTGATGGTTCTTAATGAGTCCTCAATCTAATCATTAGATATTCATCCAAGAACCAACCTCTCTGATTCAATAATTGAATCAACAGTTATATGATCATTAAGATGGACATGGTACATAACCCTAATTGTACTAAGGGACATATTATGCAAATTAGTTATTCTTCATTTCAGATCATGGAATGATATTCGTAATAACAATTATTGCATACTGGCTCGCCGTGGGCTTACATGTCCAACAAGACCCGCATCCCACGAGAGTGTGCCTGTGCTATCCGACAACGAGGCCCTTGATGTATATACCGATATCAGAGAGGCTTTCTTTATGACCAATGATGAGACCCGAGAATTCCTCTCCAAGGAGGAAGACTCAGAAGCATAGACCTTGGAGTTTCCTCCTCCGTTGATTGGCGATACATTGATGTCATCTGTAGGATTTACACGATTGACACCATTGAGTGGAGGGAAGATATTGATGAGACCAAGGTTGAATTCCGGTTGAGACTCTTGAGGACGAACATGATTCAACTACTTCCACTATTGAGTTCGTTCCTTTTGGTTTTGACCTAGAATAGACCCTGTAGAATAACCTTGATTCTACTTCTTCCATTAATGAGTTCATCCATTTTCACTTCGATATCAGCGAGACACCCAAGTCTAGACCTAGACACACTACTTCCACTGACCCGTTTGTGCCTCCTCAACCTGATACCTTTGAGAATCGTCACTAGGTCGATCATGATCAACTTCCATCCATTGTGGACCCCGATATCGACTTACACCTTGTCATATTCATTCTTCAGCGGTTCCACAAGAAGGTTCGCTTTCTACCTTCTTGACCTTTGTATAACCACCTTGTTGTATATTCACTTTTGTTTTCCCCTGTCTATCTCTCGTTTCTCTCATCCACCCCATTCTTGTGTGTGCCTTGCTTAGGACGTACATTGTCCTAAGTATGGGGGGGGGGGGGGGTGGGGGTGGGACGAGCTGGGTGATCTTCGTTCCATTTCATTACTCCTATTACTCCTATTTTGCCTATACTTAGGCTCTTTTACCATAAGTATAGGGAGTGATGTACACATCCTCTTCTATCTTCTTCAATTTTCACATCTCTTTCCTTCTTTTCCTTTTCTATTTTCTTTTTCTACCGAAAAGGTGTTGCCCTTTTTTGTTAGTCTTCTATACTTAGGACGTACTTTGTCCTAAGTATAGGGGGTGTGCAATCAGAGTTCCTTCTATTCTTTGATCCTCTTTACTGTTTCCTCTTCTTGTCAATATTTAGGGATATTTTACCTTAAGTATAGGGGAGACAATCTGAGTACAATCTGTTCATTCCCACCCTTTACCCTCCCTGCTTTGTGTACAGTCTACTAGACTTAGGATTATTTGATCCTAAGAATGGGGGGACAGTCAACTTCTCATTGATTCATTCATTTATTCTTTAGACTTTCTATACTTAGCACGAGTTATGTCTTCTCTTTTCTCTCTCATCTATGAGGACATATCTCAAGCTAAGTATGA